>VOMN01068169.1:0-15085 GCA_014899125.1 Orchestia grillus | reverse complement strand
GGGGCACTGAGGCAGCGATAGTCTGGTGGGGCACTGAGGCAGCGATAGAGTTTGGTGGGGCAGTGAGGCAGCGATATATAATTCAATCTGCTTAGTTACGATCAAACGTATTTTTTGCTAACAGCAAGCTCTCTCTATTCATCTAACGATCGACGTCGTAATTCTCGCATTAGAATTTGGTAGAGGATTTAATTTCAATACACAAAGTTAAATGCAGCTTCCAGGATGGACCAACATCGACGAAAGACAGAAACGGCAAGAGGTAACCGAAATGTAGACGAAAATAGTTTGAAAAAGGGTCTAGAATATAGCTTTTCCAAGCCTACTTGCATCTAATGAAATTGAATTTGCCTTAATTAAAACCTAATTTGCACTAAATGAAAGCCCATTTGCACAGAGTTAGATTTAATTTTTCTAATTTCTTACGGCGAATAAATTTTCATTTAATACCTATCAACTTCTTTCCGGGTGAATTGATTTCCAAAGGCATAGTGACTGCGACCTTAGCTGTAACCCTTTACATTCCAAAACTGCTGCATCACACACAGCTAAACATGAGAAAAATTTGACGTTTAGAAAACACCTTCTCCTGCTTTTGATGTAGAGTTACCTAAAACTATTGAAGTCCAATTACGAGGCAAACATTGAGATATTGTGCTAAAGAAATGCTACTGAACGGAAAGAACAGTCTAGACGTTCTGTTATTTGGGAGCTGAATGAGTAATAAATTCTCGTCAATAATGGAGGCGCTGAGCGACATCATAAAGCGACACTCGGAGGAACAGAAACCACAACACAACGCCACGTCCGTCGCAGCCTTTGCGGACGTGCTCGGCCCCTCCCCCTCCCAAGTGATTCAACGCAAAACTAGTCCAAGTTTCAACAGGTTATTTGTTCCGCAGGTTTAAAATCACGGTTTCGCATCTTTTATTTCTGTCGCAGCTTTTCTGTACTTATTTCTCAATCTGATTTTGGCTGACTTTCAGAAACTGGAAGACTGAATTTATTATACTGTAAAATAAAAGTAAATGCTACAAAATCTACAACTTTTCCGTTATACCTGTTGCCACTCCTTCCCTTTAAAATACATATGGAAACGTGTTTTTTCACTGCTTACCGAATAAGGACCATACAAGAAAGCCCAACTAAGCGGCTTTCAATCAGAAACTGAATTTACAGCGCAAGAGCTTAAAAATAGAGCTACGTCAGGGTACAAAATCGACTAGAATCTTACACACCGCACTACTCGACACAGAGCGGGCCCGTTTTCGACCAGTGCACCAGTTTGTGACTTTGTACGCAGCGTTGAGCAAGTCACGCTCATCAGTGCCGTGATCCGAGCGGCAGCCGGAGGGCCCCGAGTCTGCCAAGAGAGCGCTGCGGCACGGCCGAGCTTCCAGCTGCAACCAGCCTTTGTGTGAGGCTGCTGACCACAATGCAGCTAGTAAGTCACGTACAGTAACACGATATATCTAGCAATGCTCGAATAACGCAGCAAAGTTATGGTGGAATTGAAAGTCAGTCAAACAAACAAGGAATTCGTATTAAAATTTGGCGAAGGAAAATATCTTGTTCGTCCATGTCTCACTGCCCATGACTAAAATGCTAAGTTCTACACGTGGGAAACTGCATCCAATTTCTCGAGGACCCTTTCAGTAAATGTTGGTCCCATACCCTCGCTGCCGCCAACAAAGCTTGGACTCGCAAGTACTGACAAGACGTTAGCAACAATCTCGTTCAGGTGCAGTCAGAGGCAGCGACCAAGAACAGTTTTCTCATGGCAATAGGTCACAAGCAAGGGTCCTCTAAGCAAAGCGGCAAGAATGATCAAATCGGACACACAGCAGCTGCCCAGAACCTTAGTTTTACAAAAAAATTGTACCATACTATGAATAACTATTAAAAATAATGAATTTATTAAGGAGAATTAAATAATTAGTTAGTTTGAAGCTCCCAATCCACATCAAATATGATCCAGAGACAGCGGAGAGAAGGAACCATTCAGCATGGACTATCGAGGACGGGGAATGTGTGCACAGGTGTGTTCACACACACAAGTTCCACTGCGCATAGACACAGCAAGTTAAGATAGAAGAGGAAGAAATGATGAATGAACAGGAAGAGCAGACAAAGAAGAGACAGCAAAAAAGGTATGAAGATTAAAAGAAGCACAAAAGATGGAAGTCCCAAAAGCCTATCTGTAGCTGAAGTAACTATCTACATACTATTACACTATATAGAATGAACACAATAAAAAATCAAAATAACATTTTTTGCAATACACTATTTTACTGAGAGAGGAATGAGATCCTCAGCATGTCGACAATACCCACACCCCTCAAAACAACATTGATCAGTTCAGCACATCATTACCACTCGCTATCATGAACAGAAAAAAAATTCACACAAATGTATTGCCCTCAAGAGGATGCACAATATGCACATCAGAATCAACACAGAGGTCAAATAGAAGATGAAAATTTTGCCTCACAAAACGACTTAGAAAATTATGAATCATCAATTCTAATTCTGTTCATGAATATTCCTGAATAGTAGATGGGAATACTGGCTATGAGTAGATGAGAATACTGGCTATGAGTAGAGGGGAATACTGGCTATGAGTAGATGAGAATACTGGCTATGAGTAGATGGGAATACTAGCTATGAGTAGATGGGAATACTAGCTATGAGTAGACAGGAATACTAGCTATGAGTAGACAGGAATACTAGCTATGGGTAGATGAGAATACAGCCAAAAAATTGCATCGAATCATCTTTGAAGTTCAATGACATTTCTCATTCATGCAGAACCCTGTATAATTTCTGAACCCTACATTACTGAGAGACACATTTTGCTCATATTTATGAAGCCCATGTAATAATGTTATTAAATATAGAAATTGCTATTTCTTACAGCTACTTGCAGAAAATATTCTAGCAAATGATCTCTTACTTACTCACTCGCCTATATTTCAGAAACACAAAGAGCCAATACACCTACCCCAGTGACTGACAAAGCTCATAATTTTGGTTACACAAGTTTTGCCAATAATTGTTCTTATCCAATAGGAGGATAGGTTATTTCCAAAAAATAGCATTGAAGCCACAGTATCAAATGTAGAGGCACAAAAACTTTTATTTCTCTTCAACTAATGCTCATAAGAAAGTAGTATAATTCATTTCTGATTATTCTACTCACAAGTTGCATATGCTTTTATTAGCCAATTAACATTGGAGCAAATATTCAACATTTTTTATCTGAGATGTACAAGAAAAAAAATTCTAGAGAAACAGGAAACAAAATTGTGCAATTTTACTTGAGGAGCTAGACTCAATGACAACAGTAACCTCACAAATAAGATGAAGGAAAGGGAACTAAATTGGAATACAAAACCCAATTTTATTTGACATCAAAGACCTTCATCAGATGTTCAAAACTTAAATTCTGAAGCTAGCCAAATTGCCTGCAGAACTGATGACCAAACAGTTATACTAGGAAGTCAAATACCTTAATATACTTTTAAATAATATTTTTTTATGGTAGTACTAGGGAAATTTAATTACTTATCCTCTATGTAACACAAACATAACCATTCAGGATTTTTAATTACCATTATTTAAAATTTTGAATAACCATGTTGACCAGATTTGTCATTAAAATCAAAATTTTGTCCCAAGTTTATTGATCAGAAAAAATACCAACTGCAGTGAAAATATTTTCACATGTCTTTGAAGTCACTACAAATTTTCCATAGTGCACAACTAAAAACTAATTTCACCTTTACATCTCAACTGATTTCCTAGGTGCCAGAAATTGTCTTTATCAAACAAAAAATTCAACAATTTTAGGCAGCCTGTAGTAATGCCATTGTCATGGCCTAAGATGCAGCAGCATCTATAAAGCAATTGAAAAGGTAATTGTCCTTTTTTTTTTGCATGAAAAAGAGAAAAAGATATAAGAGAGAGTAAAGATGGTGTGAAAACCCATTGAAAATCTACCTCATTGGTTTGCATCAATACCAATTTTAAGAAACCAATAACCAATAGAACAAATAATTCCAATTACTCAAATTAAAATTACCAAGTTTTAAAACAAGATCCAATTGTATTCAAACATTCATGGTCTTACTTAGATATTTCCCATAAAGCTCAGTAATAGTTCAACTTTGAACATGAAATCAAATGCATAAATTTAATTCAAGGACTGACATAGCTATGAGGCAAAAATATTTTACAATTTGTATTGCATTACAAAAACATTTTTTTTTAATGCAAAAAACAGATTCTATGGCATATTGAAAAATATGCTTACAGCAAAACCTCAGTTTTATTATCAATTAGTCACACAAATTAGAGAAAGAAAATATCTACAAGATTCAGAAAAACAACAGACATCAAAATCTATCATCTAAATTCTACAGTAAATATAAATAAAGCTTTAACTTTAGCAGCACTACAGTAATACTTATTCAAAATTATTATTTTTAAAACAAAATTCATTAACCAATACAAAAAATTTTTAACAATTACTTCTGGATATATGATTAAGAAGATATACAGTAACACTCTTGTAGAGAACAGCTAATCTAACTTGAAAACTAGAAGCTATTTATTTCCTTGGAGCTCATATGAAATAATAAATTTGAAAGACTTTAATTAACCAGGACATAAATGGAAATGATATAATGTGTAGCAATTCAAAATGGACAATTTAGTATGGACTTTAGAAAAAGTGAAATCTATGCACAAGTATGTTCCCACATGAGATTCTCTGCATATAGAAACAGCAAGGTAAGAAAGAAGAAAAAGAAAACATAAAGAAACACAGGCAAAGAAAACATAAAAATGAAAAGAAACAAAGTAAGCACAAAAGATAGAAGTCCCAAAGGCTGAGCTAGAACTGATGTAACTTAACATTGTCCCCCTGTAGTTGCAAGTCCCCATAGCATACAATAGACAAATCTAACTAACCAACCAACCAACCCAGTTGCCTATGCCCTATCCAATGCCTCCTGAGGAAATTCACCACAAATATGTCACTGTAAAAGGTTTGTCATAAGATCACCATCATACCATGGTTTACAAACAAATGCCTATGTTTATGCATAAATACTCAGTAAAATTTAGGTAAATTTAAGATATAATGTCTTTATGGTTTGAACTGAAATAGAAAAATCAAATTACACAGCAAGAATTATTGAGAATTTTATAACAAGAGATAGTTGTTTAAAAGGGACTGTTGAAATATTTACCCTTCATGCAACAAAGGTGACTAGTCAATTCAGATGCACAATTAAAATTAAAACAACACAAGCAAATAAAAGATTGTGAATATCAATACTCTGAGCAGGATTGAATTAGGAATGTTTTCTCATTTTGATTTCACTCTAAAAACAATATTATATATTAGTTCACTTTATGTAATTTCTAAACCCTTAACAACCCAGCAGCATAGTAAAAAATACCTATTTATATTTCATTCAATTTGTTGACACAAAAAAGATGAAGAAACCAAACGTTCTCTCAAAACAGATATGACTGTAAAATTAAAATCTTAACAACGTTATTAGCGGAGGAAAATCATAATAATTAGCAAATCCTCAGCGCGTCATGACTGTAGATGCGTTTTATCTATTTAATTTATTAAAAGAAATGAAACTCATAGCAGTTTTAGAGCTAACGAAGAACTGCACGGCTGCGTCCGACCTAGAAATTGAAACCGTTAACGTGAATTTTGCATCCAACAGCCTCCAATCTGTGAAAGTCAACCAGCTGAGACAAAATGTTTGCGGAAGCGGCTAAATCCCTCTCCCTTCTAATTGAAAACGTTTTTCCAAAAATTTAGCATCGAAAATGATGCCTTAAGTCTAAAATTACCTGCACAAATTTGTTTCATAGTCATCTTAGCGGCGAAGTAGCAACAGAATTATCTCGTAACCCTCATCAGCAGTAGAACATCATCGACCGCCACGCTGTTACCATCACCACTTCTCCAAATCAACTGACTGAACTTCGTAGTTCGTTTCTAGCAGCACCACTAGTTGGCACATGCAGGACGCTCGAAACGTTTTTTCAGCTCACAGATCAGTGGTCAGCTGATTAAGGTTATACTATGATGTTTGCTGAGAATTTTTGGTGTTGAAATATATTTATTAAGCACAAATTCAACGTCATTCCGGTTACGAAAATGTATGACTATCTTAGCCCAGTGAAAAAGTAATAGTATACATTAGTGCTTCATCATTCAATTCCTCTTTCATGTAACTATTAATTTTACGGTGCAAGGTGAAATATTTCTCATATTTGTACATTAATTTAGGCTTTTTACTACTATCATCACATCTCAGTGAGCGATCAGCATCTGCATTAAAAATCAAAGTGTGCAGTATCAAAATGATTTAAATTTTTAGCACAGCACCGTATTCTTATTAATTAAAATGAGATTCACGAAAAAACGAGTGTCACTTCCATGGAAACAATTAATCTTCTTCTGTTTTCAAACAATCGAAGTTTGTTCAGTACATTGGGAACCGTACATAACGCTGTAAATATATGTTTTTGTGAACACCAGAGGATACAAGTTCATTAAAATTTTAGAGTACCATAACTCAAATTTCAGCTACCGATATTTAACTCTGGGTAATTCTTAAGAAGTTCAATTCTCATTCCCATTTTGTAATCTAACTTTAAAATCATAATTTTATAGTTGTATCAGGTATGAACAACGAATCCTACGATATTTATAGCTGTGGGCTCCATGGCATACTGGTTAGTGTCATGGCCTCGCATCCGGGATGTTCTGGGTTCGATTCCCGGCTCAGGCAATACATTTCACGTAATCAGGGAGTACTTCCCTTGGGAAAGGAAGCTTAAACCACACATTCCTCTCATCCCTTACCACGCCAGTAGTTGTAAGGCATTGAAAACCTAACGGTAAAACGTTTTGGAATTAAAATAGGTTCTTTTTAGGTAATGTTAGGCCAAAAGTGCTCATCATTTCACACTGAGCCATCATATAAACCAATGAATTAAGAATCAAAATTATAAAAGACTCAAACTAACGTCCACACTCATTTTTAAACTGGTAGTCTTCACTGAAAGTTTGAGTGGTTCCATGCTTTGTAGCCTATGCGACTGATTTCGGAATGAAAGATTTTTCTTCCTTTCTTTCTTTTCTTTGCTCTTCTCAACCCTACCGTGTAAAATCCTCATTAATTTTTAAAATAACTCATCAATCAAACAAATTAGGCTTCATGAAAATAACATTATACCTCTAAATTTGCATCCACAATTCAATTAATCATAGTTGTCATTTATTTCTCCTAATATAGCATGTGGTACTTTTTTGAGTCTTGAATTAAAGCTTCTGTGCCCTGAATTGAGTCTGTGAATTTTAAGATGAATGTCTTTAGAGAGACATATCACTGTACTAAGTTTTATTCTGTTACAATGAAGTTTTTCGATAAATTGTTATGAAAGTATTTTGAAATTTGAAACTTTATCTCTTCGCAGAGTATTAATATGGAGACTGATTCTTTCGGCGGGTTCACTATTTTAATGAAATAATTTGCCTCATTAAAAAATTAAAGATTAATATGAATTACGATACAACTTTTTATAAAATTGATTTCCTTACTGTATGCTAGCAAATAAGATATTTGGATGCTCGTACATAAGTAAACATAATGCAGTCGTCCCGCGAGCTTCAAATAGCCAGAAAAATATTTGAGTCATGAAGAGCAAATAAAGCATGCTATAAGAATTAAATAAGAAAATAGAGCTGTTGTTTGCTGACACCGATCCAGCGCCCAATCCGTGCGACAGGACCGTGGTGTACGAGGGAAAGAAACTAGCAACAACATAATCGAATGTGCCGAAAACTTAAATCGTTAAAATTCTAAACATTCCAAAGCTAATTCAGTAGTTTTTCATCGGAGATTAATCTTCATGGAGAAGTTATTTGAATAAAACTCTACGTCACTTGTAGCTGTCCTGGATGAATATTTGAAGGTACGTAGCTTTCAGCAATTATCCTGCAGGGGAGCAACATCAAGTCGTCTTCTTCATTTCGAGATCGCTCAAGACTTGATTTTAACCTAAATATTTCAAAACGCAAAAATTTTTTAGTTCGCAGGAATTAGACACAACTATTTGAAACATTGAGGTTAATTTCCAACGTTTCATCTCGAAAATGTCATCTAAACGCAGCTGATACAATACATTTATTATCATTAATAATTAATCTTTTGATCCTTCGTCTTTTTTATGCATGCGCTTAAGATTTTTCGTAATGTTAACTAAAAAAAACTCTGTACGCTCTGTTTGACGCAAACACCTGACTTGGCAATCTTTCCTCCAAGTGTTCTACTGAACTTCTTTCATTTAAATGACCGAGTTAATGAGGATAAATACCTTTACAGCGTCAGTGCTTAAGTCTATTTATTGACTATAACATTGTTACTAAACACTCCCAGCCTCGTAGATGATGAAGAGCATTTACACACTACCTAGAAGATTAAATCATCGTGTGGACTGCACAGGAATACCGCCAATCACTTTCTCTGGACTCCACAATGATGTGAGCACGCATAAAAATTTTGTGACCTTTTAGGAGGGTGGTCCAGCGGAGCATAGGAAAGTCAGATAATCGCAACCGTCATCGTTACACAGAGCAATAGTTCGACTCTTGGGAAAAAAAAGATTAGGGTGATATTCTGTAGCGAACTATTAATATGCTAAGATACGCGTCTTATCAAAAATAGCGGGACTTACAATATTTGTTCTTAAATTGAATTGTATTTTCTAAGTGAAGCACGTAATGGGTCACAACTGTATCTCATTATTACCTTTGAAATCAAATAGTCATGAAAAACTATGCCAACCGACGAACAGTCGTATCGTATTTTATCAAATGAAACATTTAACCTCTTTAGATTACATTCAATTATTACGATAATAATACTTAGTATCCTATCTACGATACTGCCGCGTGTCAGAACAAGCAGGTATTGTCTTATACAATATTGATAAAGGCGACGGAGAGACCAGCCAAGCAAGCAACCTCACGGTCCTGTGACGCTGGGTAGCTCTTTTTTCCTATTAAAGTCTGCCTCTTCTCTTATGTACTTTTTCATCTATCCTCGGGCTAATGGCAGTCTTTTTTCATGAGATTTTCTACATTTTTTCAAATGCGATACACCTTTGTGAACTTCAGCAATATAATACATGAAAAAAAAGAGAGGAAAATCTCACTTTCGCAGGCAACTGTCACAACCGTAGCATGAATACAACGAAAACAATGACCATAGAAATTCCCAAGAATTTTAACGAGAAAATTACCTCATGCAATGTTTTTTGATTGAATTGAAGTAGTTCCATGTTATATCTCCGCTGCTAACTCGAAAGAAATAAATAAATCCCACTATATGATAATAGTCCAGTGTTGCTTGCCTATGTGGGCTCCATGGCGTACTGGTAGCATGATGGCCTCGCAATCGAGAGGATCTGGGTTCGAATCTCGGCTCAGGCGAGGCATTTTCACGTAACCAAGGAGTACTTCTCTTGGAAAAGGAAGTTTAAACCACACATTCCTCACTTACCTCACCACGCCAGTAGTTGTAAGGCACTAGAAATCCAACGATAAAACGTGTTAGAATTAATGAACGTTCTTGCTTGGTCCATCTCTCTTTGTTACGCTCCTAAAGAGTTAGATAGACGAAAATTCCCGGGTCCGTATTTCTAACCAATCAGCGAGACTGTCAGAGAAGGCAGTCCGTAACAGTGATACTGTAAGTAACAATATTTCATGCCAGATTTACCGTACATAAGAGGGCATCTTAACAAATTAACATCATTTGTCCCCCTATTTTTGGCGGGGCTCGTCAACTAGTAAATAAATAAATAAAACAATCGTGTATTGCTTTTTATCATGTGTTTTACAAAAAAGTGCTGAGATTTTCAAATATTTATAACTCATCAAGTATTGATCCTATATAGCTGAACTTAGTCTCATTTTAAAGCGTAAAATATCTACTCTTACAAATTGAATTATTTTTTAGTCGTAATAATAGTTTAGGAACGGTTATTAACAAATTAAGATTGTTTTTTTTTGCATTACGAAAGCGGGTTTTTAAAAAGCGTTATCACTTACTCCATTTGCTTGAATAGAGCTGAATGTCAAACCAGGTAAAAAAAAGAACAGTTATTTAAAAAGGACAATACTTCTTTTTAATAACAACACAATTTTCAGTTCCAGTCTCTATTAGTTCATTTATTCCAACCAATGGCCGCCGTTGCTAGCGAGATACATCAAGCATCGGTCTCTCATTGTTCGCATTGGTGTCTGAATCATTTCACGGTTGTCCTTAAGCTCGTTAAAATTGTGGATGATACGCTCTCGTGAATCTTATAAGCCAATTGGAGGTGCTTTGTAAACATTATTTTTCATATAACCCCAGAGGAAGAAATCGCACGGGGTCAGGTCGGGACTATGCGGTGGCCATTCTACCCTAAAACCCAACTCCAATAACACATTCTCCAGCTCCAATGACTCATGCGATTTCATCTTTAAAATCATTAGTAAAAATAGTGAACATAAAAAATCTCCAATCTATTCGCTTTTTTCGGTTGGTCAAACTTTAACGGGACTTGTAGACCTACAAAAACTCGTCAGTTGAGGCCATTAAAATGTTTCATAAAAATTTCGTTCAGAAAACCGGGCTCATGCACGGGACCACTGAAAATCGTTCACTCTCAGGTTGATGAAAAAGTAATTTTTGATTTCACGGTCTGCGTTAAAATTGAAAATGTCAGCGATTATCAAAAAACTTGTTCGTAAACATTGCATTCAATGTTATCGAAGACAACAGCTCGTGTGGATCCCATTTTCAAACCAGTGAAACATTCTTGATCCTTTCCAGTTGCATGTGCTACGTTTATTTATTTGCAAATTACCCAATGGTTATGGACGAGTTTTCTGAGACTAAGCGCTCCAACACATGAGTAGGAAGTTTTTTCGTTGGCCCTTTTTGGTCATCTCGCTACTGAAATTAAATACTCCAGAAACATGAAAACCACCTCCTGTGACTTTTCATTCCCTGGATGATCCCGTCAGCTCTCTGCTGTAATTATATTGGCACCTTGATGGAACTTGTAGACTAAAGCATGCCGAATATGATCTACAGATGGAGTTAACATAGATGCAATTGTAGAAGAAAATTTAAGATACAGTTAAAATAATATGAAAGAAAAATGCGTAGATTAGTCCTAGAGAAATGTCGAAACTAAAACAAGAAACATGCATAAATTTGATAAATTCTCTCAGAAACATTTTAGCTAAAAATGGTTCATTACTTTTACACCTATCTGATAGATCTCAAATACATTGTCTCGTCAAGGGAATTGAAATTTTGAGGGCATTCCCGCTTATTCACTCAAATTTAACGGCGGCTCAAAATTTGGACTCGAAATCATTTATGAACTAAGCCATCGCTTTGGAGTCTTGGGCCTGAAAGTGTTCATCTCGACAACAGGTATCATGAGCTCATCAAGTTGTTTGAGATCGAGTTTCAATGAATATGACTTTCACTCGTTAATTAAAAGGGGTAGAATTACGTGTGTCAGTGGGGTTTCCGATGAGGCGGTGTGATGAAGGCCCCTATACGGTGCATGAATAAGTAAATAAAATGTACAACTTTTATTTGACGTTTCAGCTCCATGTGAACGTGAATACCTTATTCCTATTAAATGAGATCACTCGTATATATTATATTGTGGTTTTAAGACATGTGAGAAAACTAATTCTAGAATCAGGTGGTTTTTGCCGCTCTCGTTCCAAGTTGGCTTGCATCCGCCACACAATAATGAACTGACGAAGTTTACAGCATCACAGAAGTAGCTGATTTTGAGTGCCGCTAAACGCTCGGAACTCTGATTGCGGTCATTCAAGCTAAATATCTACAACCTCGACGCTTAAATTTAGCGTTACATCTTAAACATTATTGCGTGTTTCAAAACGATGTTCCGATTCATTTTTCGAAGGTATAAAAATTTGCGTGCCTAATTTATTTTTCTACTCCATTTTTGTTGCCTAGAAAATAATGTTAAAAAGTTTACATGAACATTACAACACCCACTGAAATTTTCGTTTTCATTGAATTGGGACTACCGTACTGTATACAGCATTGAGTACAGTACAATACAAGTTTCAAGAAATTAAAGATGATTAGAAAAAAAATGAACTCATATGTCCTATTTAATTGCATAGTTATTCTTGAAACGGGACTTGCATTCATGCCCACTACGTGGGGCAATCCAACTATTTGAATGTTTGACCAGCGAGAATAATGCAACGCGTACCTTTTGTTTTCTTTATCAACGTTTTCTTCACAAACATGAAACAAGAAGTGGCGCAACGTGAATGAATTCACAATTCAGAGGCTCTCCCTGACGTGCATGGAGACCGTCAGTTAACCGTCCAAAGTCCAACTCCGAGGACGTGCGATGTAGTTTGATCCTGTCTATGTATTTATTTGCGTGACATCAACCTCTAAGCGCAGTGGCTAAAATTAGGTCGCAATTGCTAGTCCCGTGATGATGCGTCGTCAGTGTCTCATGAACAGCTGCTCGCCAGTGCAGGAGATGAGCCAGCTCCGGATACGGTACGTTCGTGACTCGCCGGCCTGCGGAGTGACACTGCATGCATTCTACAAAGTGGACCCCAAAATATTTCTCATTTTCTGCACATTAATTGTTAAAAAACCTCAAAAAATAATCTTCTTCGGACTTGCAAGATATCCATGATCGAATCACAATAAGTGTCAATATTCTTAAAGACAATCGTGAACTAATTTGAAAAGTAGTAAGGAAAATGAGACAGAAATGCTAAAAATGTCTCGAGAACAATGGCGATTGCAGTAGGTAATTAAAAAGGAACGAAAGGCCTTCGACAAAAATTTCATTAATAAATTAGTTCCGGAAATAAATAAATTTTATTTGTAATAAATTTTATTTGTAATTAAGCGACGTCTGTTTCCCTTTTAATTTCCCCCAGTGCTGCGTTGGAAAGAATTCAGAAAACTTTATCTTGTGAACATGCTTAAAAAATGATCCTCACTCTGAACACCACCGCGCCTGAATTAAATGGTAGACAATGAATAGCTTGAAGTTCGTTTCAAAAGATTAAATTTGATAACAAATGAGACCCAGAACATTTCCCTACAGTTGATGGTTTTTGAGTAACCATCATGCAAGAAATGGGAAACATTTCTTGCCTTCCTTTTGATGTGGCGCGTAGGTCACCAGTCGGGCGACCTAGTGATGCATCATGCACTCTAGATTGAGTCCTCTCAGTCTCTTCGTCTGCGTTTGTCTTCAATTTCGAAGAATGTCGCTAGCTTTCAGTTTGATTTAACAATAATTTTACTTTAATTTGCACAGAAAGTCAAGAACGTTTAAGTTCATGCCTGGTCAAATCAGTCTAAGTGCTGTTTGGAAAATTTTGGGTAGTTTTGAAGCAAATGTTTACTATATTATCTAGCAAACCTGTATTGTGTCTAAGTAGATTACATATAAGAATTGAACATTTCGAATGTACGCTTATTCGTTCAAGATCAAATCTCATTCATCCTTCATTTCAGATACCCTTTATTAACTATCAAAATGGTAAGCAAAAGATTTTCTATTCGAGATATGAAGTTTTTTTCTCGAGACAAGGTAAACATGCTGCAAAGACTAGCCAAAACGTTTCTTTTGCGTCCAAATTTGGTGATGATACTAAGAGAGAATCAATTCATAGAAGATGGGTTGCAAAATGCGCGCTGGAAACTTTAACTTTGAAAATGACCGAACTGAAAACGACGATCGTCTCCAATCATGATAAGAAACGAAATCTGTAAGAAACGAAATGTAAGACACGAAAATAGGAGCAGCAAAATTCTCGTCATTCAGTCCTGCTTAAGAACAAGTTTCAAAAAAAAAATTCGACGCATTTTTGACTGAGGGATTCGAACTTTGTTCTGCAGCTCGTACGCATTACTGCAGCTTGACGGATTCATAAATTATAACTATTACCTGTTCGTATGTAGCTTTTCTTGAGATTCTTGAGAGTAGACTTTTCTTTAAATTTCTAATTTTTTCCTGAGTTTTATACTGTTGATTTTCCTTATGATTCTTGACTTCTCTTGAAAATCTTGATTCCTCGTTAAATTCTTGACTTCTCTCAAAATTCCTGACAATTCTCGAAATATTTCCTATTTCTTGATTTTCTTAGCTTTTTTAGCATTCAGGATTCTCTATTTCTCCGGAAGTACATGAATTTCTTGAAATTCTACGACATTTTCTAGAGTTTATTGAAATTAAAGAGACAGAGGCTATTCTTTTTTCAAAACAAAATATTGTAAAGACAAAGTAAATGAAACTAATTATCACTATTATTAAACCGGTAGGGGATTCGGAAGTAAAAACACTTATTTTTTCCGAATAAAAAATGTTCATAAATTTCTGAAGAGCCTATCACCTTTCATGACCCAAACACTTTCAACCTATTTATACAAGTCGTGTCTGGGTCTGTAAGCCGAGCTTATGGTGTCGGTCGCACTTGTCTAACTTGATAGGATACGTTGAACTCGTTCGAGTCAGGCCTGCTTTGGTAGCAGGGTCAGACATGAGAATTACACAGTATGTTATCGAAATCGATAATTATAGGCTTCTATTCTGATATTAATTAATTTCAATTAATAACTTGTTAGTTAAAGTAGAAGAAGATCTTTTTTAACGCTCAGTCTGTTGCAATGTTGAATTATCGCTCGTGTAGAAATTCCTTATCGATTTCATTTTTTAGTAGGGTAACACATTACGCTGTCAGGAAAGTTTCGAGATCGTTTTTATGGCATAAGCGATTGAACTAAAACTCGTTTCCCCGAACTTTTACCACTACAATAATTTTCACCACTATTGGAAGAAAGAAAGAAAGAAAGGAAAAAAAAGAAAGAAAGAAAAAAAAGAAAGAAAAAAAGAAAGAAAGAAAAAAGAAAGAAAAAAAGAGAAAGAAAGAAAAACCTTTATTCCGAAATTCGTCACATACAAA
>VOMN01068168.1:0-23948 GCA_014899125.1 Orchestia grillus | reverse complement strand
CTGGGCGCCAGTCTTGCAATTGCTGTTCTTATTGGAGGAAAGTCTACGGGGTCTGGGCGCCAGTTTTGCAGTTTTGGGGTTGTTCTGGATGAACTGTGAGGAGTCTAGCTACCACATTTAGAACCTTGGAGGATGAGTTGAATATAAATTTCGGGATTCTATATGCCCGTTTCTATATTCTAGGTGTCAGATTAGCTAGTATAAGGTTTTGGGAGTCGGTGCCTCTTCGAAACTCCGATTTGTGTTTTGGGTTAGTCTTGGGAGTCTAGGTACACGATTTGAAGGTTATTGTTGTGCATTAAAATCATGGCAGTTTAGATGCCAGTTTTGAAATTCTAAGTTTCGTTAGGTGGGAAAACCTAGGGAGTTCATGGGCAAGTGGCGAGTCGGTGATGTGTTTGCCATCTAGTGTCATGAGCAGATGTCTTCATAAATTTTGTAACCGTGCTGCCCTCTCGAGTAGAATTGTCATGCATTTCTTAACGGTGCTGCTGTCCTGAGCAGAAGAGCATGAAGGACGCATCCAACTTTGACTCGGAGTTCACCAAGGAGGACCCCACCCTGACCCCCATCAACGCCGAGGTCATCAGGGCCATCAACCAGAAGGAGTTCGTCGGCTTCTCCTACACCAACCCCGAGTTTGGGCCGGCGCTCCACTCGACGGTCTCATAGACCTTGCGGAGGTCCAAGACTTGGTCTCTCAGGCGCAAGTTCTTCAGCTGAGCCTCTGTGGCGCGCCCTTCCATGTGCCATAAACTTTCGAGAATTTTTGACAATTTTCCCGAGTGTCGCGAGGCGTGGCGTTAAGACAAAAGTTTCTTCCGACGTACCCCGGGAAAATGGAGTCAGTGCTCACAGCTGTGGACTTGCGTGAAGTCATCGTGCTTGAGCGCTCACGTTTTTTTGACGAGCCTCCTCTTGCTATGGTTGTGCTACGCCGTGTGTGTGTAGGGTGAGACGCAGCGGACTCGACACACCGTAAGTGTGTCACGCTTGCCATGGTTGGCCTGCAGCTCCTCTAAGAGTGGATGGGTGTTCCGTTGCCCCAGTGTTCTGTGAAAAACGTGCACCAACGGGCGCTCGTGTCGCCCACGTGCTGTGTGACGGCAAGTATGGTTTAAGTGATGTTTGTGATCGTGAACATGAAGTCTTGGTAAAGTGCGCCGTGTGTTGTTCCAAAGAGACTTCTTTAACGTGAAATTTTCGAAGCTTGGAAATTCAGCTTGGATTGATGTGAGCGTGTTAACTCTTGAAATTTTTTGAGTTTTGTGGAAATTTCTTGTGTTTTGTGAAAATTTCTTCAGTCGCCTTGAAATTTCTTGAATATTTTCGCAATGCGTCAGCTTATGCCGAGATCCGCATTAGGTTCAAGCGAAATTTCTCTAGAAAGCACAATTTTTTCTCACGGAGAGATACGCCAAATACAGGAACTTGTAGCTGCTGCGAGTCTTTAAACAATTATTTTAAAGCTTCGCAAGTTTATCGAGCTCCCCACCGTCGCTTAGGCCTAATAAATCCCTATTGTTTATTCATCAAATCTATTTCTATTCATTTCTCTACATCCTCGTGCTGCAGGCTTCATCATTACACCAATAGTCATATTCCTGCACGACTAAACATGGGTCGTGGGAGGCAGTAGCAGAATCTTTTCATATCCTTCGACCCATTATGAGGTATCCAGTTTACGGTGCCCTTAATGAGGGGAATTTTGAATTGCCCCTTGACTGCCTTTGGAAATACATTGAATTTTGCCAAATTGGAGGCATCAGAGTCACTTCAGACAGGGGAAATGGAGGCATCAGAGTCACGTTTGGCAGGGGGGAAATGGAGGCATCAGAGTCACGTCAGACAGGGGGGAAATGGAGGCATCAGACGGAGGGGACCAAAATAGACAGCAGTATATATTGAGGGTCCAGGAGTGCGGGTTTGGAACCCGGGTCACGTATGTAGGATACCCGAGCTGTTCACGTAACTCCAAACGCCTTCTAAAGTTTGCCTTGTAAACTGGAGTCGAGCTTAGCGCGACGGCCGCGTCCTGAAGGCTAGAAACCAAGTGACTAAGAGTTTAGACAACGAAACCTACCAGGAACGTACGAAGAATTTCTATCGACTGTTCGTATCGTAAAATGTGACTTCGCAGTCTCCAACTGAGGATTTTTTGAACATTCGAAATCATTTGGAAAAGTCAATTGATTTTATCCTTTATTCTGATATAAATGTCCGATTTTCAGAAATTCGAGGATAGATTTCTATTTCTATACCTTGATTTAGAAATTAAAATGACTCTTTAATGCTTGCTGTGTTGGTTGATTTGATCAACGGTATAGTATCTTTCTGCCAAAGTTTATACTAAATGGTCCCTCAATCCTCCAGATTTACACTCCTCCATAAGGAAGAATGACACGTCGACCAATAACTCCGTTGTAAATTTCGAAAGGAAGGACTTTGTTTTCACACATTTCGTTTCCATTCTCCCTCGATTCTAAACTTGCCTATTCGAGTAATGAATGCTAATTTCACGAAGATGTAAGGATTTGTTTTCATATATGGCGGGACAAGTGACGTCCAATTCTCAAGCCGCCCTCTTATTTACCGTAATTCCGACATGAAATAATGGTATTTTCAGTATCCCTGATACGGACTGCCTTATCTGACCGTCTCGCCATTAGTTTAGGAATACGGACCCGGGAATCGTCTCCTGTCTAAATCCTTATGACCGTGGCAGAGAGACGGACGGACCAAGCAAGCAACAACTATGTGGTAGTATATATAGTGACGTGAATATTTTGCCATTGACGTTTTTCCCCGGGTCTCGATAGCTTTCATCACGTATGTTAATTAAGATTGCATTGATTATATTGCAAGTGTTGAGAGGGGATTGAGTTCTTCAAACACTCTTATTAAATATTTAACGATGGGCGTATTTTGTGAGGCGTTCATTCAGAAATATATCGGAGGGTGTGGCTGCCGACGCCTTCCAAAGTCTTGGTGGCTACTGCCATCCATATTCCTGGCCCCTGCCACCTGCCAGTCCTTGGCACCTGCCACCTGCCACTCCTTGGCACCTAACTCCTGCCACTCCTTGGCACCTGACACCTGCCACTCCTTGGCACCTGACTCCTGCCACTCCTTGGCACCTGACACCTGCCACTCCTTGGCACCTGACTCTTGCCACTCCTTGGCACCTGACCACTCGACGATCCTTACATTTGACGGTCGTTGACATTTTCATTTTTACGTGAAAATCGACGAAGTTAGATCGCTGCTGTCACACGAATTCTTTGCTCAAATTTTATCGAAGCAGAAGAAAATAAAAATTAACTTCTGGCTTTCATGGTACAGTGCAAAATGCGTGGGCAATTTTGGCCAAATCTTGGGGCTGTTTGCTGGGATACCTCGATGGTATCAGTCTGGCCCAGGTCCCATTTACGTCCCTGTCTAGTCAGGCCCAGGTCCCATTTACGTCCCTGTTTAGTCTGGCCCAGGTCCCATTTACGTCCCTGTTTAGTCAGGTCCAGGTCCCATTTACGTCCTTGTTTAGTCTGGCCCAGGTCCCATTTACGTCCTTGTTTAGTCAGGCCCAGGTCCCATTTACGTCCTTGTTTAGTCAGGCCCAGGTCCCGTTTACGTCCTTGTTTAGTCTGGCCCAGGTCCCGTTTACGTCCTTGTTTAGTCAGGCGCAGGTCCCGTTTACGTCCTTGTTTAGTCAGGCGCAGGTCCCGTTTACGTCCTTGTTTAGAGTGAGGTGGACCCGCAGCTCCAGTTCCAATTTGGCGTGTCGTCCCGAATAACAAGTTTTGTACGCTTCAGAGTACTTAGATTTCCACATCGTTTGCTGGCGTAGACGAGTGACAAAAATGCACTGGTTCCAATCTGGCTCACCGTGCTATTCCGAACGATGGTTATTTTTCCTCGGTGTTTCCGTTTTCTGTGTGCGTGAGAACTCGGTTGGCACATCATCACGACCTCACCGTGGACCTGTGAAGCGGTCTCATATCTCAACCTGTGGCAAATCCTTGTAGAAATATCGACTCCAGTTGCCAAACTGTACAGCGCCATTCTTCCCAGTCGGACTCCTCTGCTGGAACAACTATATTCATGTGTAATTATGGCCGCCCGACCGCNTGAATAAAACAGTTTCTACTTGTAGCGCGCTGACGCTTTCGAGTGTGTTCCACTGAAGTGTAGGAGAATTAATGGAGTCCTCACTGCAAAATTTCCACTGCGCGTTGTGGAAAAACGTTCGTGGGAGATGTACAGTTGATCGTGATTTTGTTGTAACGAATTTGAAGTTTTTGTTGCCATTTCAAGGGAAAATTCGTTTCCATTTGGTAGCAAGGAACCCTACCTACCTTTGGGAGAGACTCCCAAAGAAGCGACGACTTTCAGCCTTGAAAAGAAAGTGCAGTGTTGCCTTGAGCGGTGTTTTGTGTCAAATGATTGAAGACAAAGTTCTGTATGTGTGTGTTGTAAATAAACTACCTAAATACGGTTTCTTGCAAACTATTTCGTATCTGTACTATGTCTTCTTCTGACTGATATCATCCGTTTGTTGCTAAGTGTCCGTGACGTCACGTTCGAGTGGCAATGAGAAATGCAGTCGGAATGCGTTTTTTTTTAGGGAGAGAGAGACAGTCGTGAATACATCGTAGTTTGCGGCGCTACTTAATTAGTCGTTTGTTCATAATGAACAATGAAGAGACACTCTCTCCTGTGCTACAGAGTGAATTGTGGGAGTGTCATCGCATAAAAAAAAGTGGTGTTACCTACCGCAAATGGTGGTGGTGATGGTGGTGTAGGTGGAGAGTATGGTGGTTGAGCCATCTCTCAAGTGGAGGAAGCTGCTGTGACTGCAAAATAGTGCTAATCTTTGCAAATCGCAACTGTTTGGGAATCTAGACCACTGTGAAATGCCTCGACACGTCACGGTTGACATGCGTTAGTGCCGTCAACATGCGCTAGTGCCGTCAACATGCGCTAGTGCCGTCAACATGGGTCATCGGAAGAAGATGCACTAACACATTTCATTGAGGTGAAGGTGCAGAAATGGTGTGCAAAGCTGAAGAGTGCGCGGACTTTAATGCAACGGTGTACGGTTAGTGCAGCGTGTAAAGAGTAGCTGGAGCGAGATGACTGAGAAACCTCTACTACTCGCGAATCTAGCTCCCAACTCATGACTATAGCTCTGGTGTATAGAGCTCTTCATGATCTGCGATTATTATTATGATTATTATGATTATTGACATTAATATATTATTATTTGATCATTGTTCATGTGATTAGCTGTTATCAAATTTCATACGTCTAGTTTCGTTCCAGATTAGTAGTGTAAAAAGTGACTTAGAAGATACAGAGGTGTGGGGAGCGTTGCTGATTGGCGGACCTCCAGGAGTGCTAAGTTGATCGTAAGCGGAAACTTCTAAAATGCGGAAATGCTGAATTTCTCGCGCGCGAAAATGCCAAATTTCTCGCGCGCGAAAATGCCAAATTTCTCGCGCGCGGAAATGCCGAATTTCTCGCGCGCGGAAATGCCGAATTTCTCGCGCGCGGAAATGTTGAATTTCTCGCGCGCCGGAAATGCCGAATTTCTCGCGCGCGGAAAAGCCGAATTTCTCGCGCGCGGAAATGAGTGAAGTGTTACAATACGGACGTACCAGCACGGTAGCCCGTGCCGTGAGAGGGGCAGCCGTCGACCAGAAGGCAGGACCGGCCTCCCGCTTTGAAATCCTCTTACTGAAGTAACTCTAGGATATTAATATACATATATATATATAGTTAAGTCCCTCGTGTGGAGGTCTAGTCAACAGTCTTGACAGTACTTATAGAATAGCTCTCGCCAGCCGTGGCTGGGCCCATGACGTCACTGTAAGGGTGCTGTGGGACATGTTTTTTTTATTTTTTTATTTTGTTTGTACGTGGATCGTGATGAATGTGGTACTGTCCCCCGAGGGACGGGTACCCTGTTATTTTTAGGTGCTTATCTCTGGTACACGGGGTCACACACAAAAACTGGAACTTTGGAGAGGCGGTCAGAAACATCTAAGGGACGTCCTTCTCTAACTTGAACCCTCGCGATAAGGGACGTCCTTCTCTAACTTGAACCCTCGCGATAAGGGACGTCCTTCTCCAACTTGAACCCTCGCGATTTGGGTTACTGCCGCGTGTGAGGGGCGTGGTGTAGGGAGGGAGGGCTCCAGCGCTGGCTATAGAACATGTTATTTTTATTTTTCCACCTGTGCCGCTTTGTATTAGAGAGGTAGTGATAAAACGCACCATGCTCTCGTTTCTGATGGTTGAAATTTGCACTTCGGTTTAGTGATTTCCCAAGAAAAAGACGCGTAGGGTTAATTACGTGGATTTTTAAGCTTTAGAATTTCTGGGAGAAAGGTTATTTCTGAACTTGCGTGAGAGCGTTGCACGTTCTCAAATGTAATTGTATTAATTGTATATTTCCGGACGAGGTGTTCATTACAGGTTTGTCGCTGGTGATGGCCTCCTCATGTACGTACCACAAAATGGCGGACTGCCACACCAGTACCACGATCACCGCACAAAATGGCGGACTGCCACACCCATACCACGAACGCCGCACAAAATGGCAGACTGCCACACCCATACCACGAACGCCGCACAAAATGGCGGACTGCCACACCCATACCACGAACGCCGCACACAATGACGGACTGCCGCACTCATACCACGAACGCAGCACAAAATGGCGGACTGCCGCACTCATACCACGAACGCCGCATAAAATGGCGGACTGCCACAAAAACATAACACAACTCAACAAACTCGCTAAAATGGAGGCCATGCACCGTCTGACAGGTGGGGTACATTCGTGCGTATGCTTGACACCATTTTTGTATATTTTCATTTGTGCTTGCATCACGCGGTCAGCGAGACGATTTCGCCGAAAGTTCTGCTGAAGGCGACCGTGTTGCAGTGTTGAGTGCCGTATAGGTATTGTCGCTGCTTTCTGATTTGACAAATAAGCATTTTTTATGCAGGGGGCCAGAAAAAATGCATTATAGGTAAATTGGATACACATACGAGTGTGGCTTTTTGAGTGGCGAAAGTTCTCTAATCGATCATTTTTTCTGGTCCCAATTCAAATTAGGTACACGTGCGGGTGTGACTTTTTGAGTGGTGGCAGCCCGCCTGCCCTATGCGCATTACCATGCTTGTCTGGCTGAGGTTAGGGCGTGCCGAGCAGATTTCAGGATTTGCGGGAATTAATTATGATAATTCGTTGTTCGTTGATAATTTCTTCATTTCATTTGGGTTTTTTGATTTCATTATGANTTTTTTTTTTTCATTTCTTTGTATGATTTTATCATTGGTTTCGCGGTTTTTCTGGGTCGTATTCTTGTCACTCTACGTGTTGAAATCGGTCGAAATTTTCACGCTTCTGCATGTTGAATTTTTTGAGGTGCCGTAATTTGTGTTGATTGGAATGTTCTCGAGAAACCTGCCTTAGAATCGCTAATTAACACGTTCGTTTTATCAAGTTTCGCCGGGATTAATGACACCGACTTTAAAATTTGATTCCTGTGACTGAAATTAAATGGCGTTTTAAAAACGTTTTCAAGACGCTGTTCGTACGTACGTCGGCTACTGACCCATGTTCCCCACCATCCATTTCACCACCATCCATTTCACCACCATCCATTTCACCACCATCCATTTCACCACCTTCCATGTGTAATGTTTAATGAGGGAATTCAGATCATTTGCGTGTTACTGCTGGCCTGTGAAGATAAATATTGGGGAATTATTGCCGACGTTCTGAACATTGTTGGGGCACAGACTAAGTCTGTTCGGTCTCCTCATGAGGTACAATGGAGGGGATTGTCTTTCTTTCCATCTTGGGAGGACATCTCGGCCCTCTGGGGATACGTGGGTAGGATTCCCAAGCTCCTCCATGTATAATTTCAACTTTATTAAAAATGTACCTGAAAACTGAAATTTCAACCAAGTCTCGCTCTTAAAATTCAACCAAATCTTACTCTTAGAATCACGTGATGGGGTTACGGTAGACAACTCCTTTATATCGTAACCACAATGATGTTTTTTGTATATTCGGATATTTTAGTGCAGAACTGATAAAAATCGACTTTAAAAAATTGGATGATTCCTAGCTTAACCCAAACCGTTGATATTCCTGGAGAGACCATTTCCATTGTATGGAAACCGTAGGTTTGGACGTTAAATGTCAATCCGATTTTCTTTAAAACATCAGACGCTTTCACATGTTGAGGAGCCACCCGACGTTGGGACGCCAACCTAGGGTGACTGCACAACCGTTTAGATAATGCACATTTACAGCCTCTTGTTCACAGTCCGGACAGTAATTTGGCTGCGGATTAGTTGTATCCAATTATTAGTTGTATACAATTAGCTATGTATCCAATCGTGGGGAAGTATGGATTTTGGCGAGTCAATATTGCGTGACTGGGAATTGTTAAGGATTTCTGTTGCTGGATTAGTGATTCTGGGGGAAGAATATTTACCGGGTTACCGATTCTTGATTTATATTATTGCTGAGTAAGTGATTCTTATCTTATATTATTGCTGAGTAAATGATTCTTAACTTATATTATTGCTGAGTAAGTGATTCTTAACTTATATTTTTGCTGAGTAAGTGATTATTAATTAGTAAACATTTCTGGGTCAGTGTTCCGAATAAGTGATGACTAATTTTTTAACATTGCCAAATTTGTGATTGTTCTTTTTTTAATATGCCGCGTTAGTTCATTTTAGCAGTAAATATTGCGCTATTAATGATTGCCAATTTTTAATATTGTCAAATTAGTGACTTAGAATTGGAAAACAATGCCGGATTAATGATCCCTAATTTTATAAATTAAATTGCCCAGTTCGTTACTTAATGAGCATATAATGGTAGATGAGTGAGTTCTAATTTTTTGTAATTGCCCCCTTAGTGACTATTGGTAATCCAATAACACCGAGTTAGGGAGTGTCAACCTGGCCGAAATAAGCAAATGATACCGGATTAGGGAGTGTCAACCTGGCCAAAATAGGCAAATGATACCGGATTAGGGAGTGTCACCCTGGCCAAAATAGGCAAATGATACCGGATTAGGGAGTGTCAACCTAGCCAAAATTCTATTTAAGAAGAAATAGTCGAAGAGCTCTAAACTCCCCAAGGGATGAGGAAGGCAAAGCGAGGTTGGCGGTGGGAGTCCACAGGGCTCTGTCCTGGGCCCCTTGTGGAAGCGTACATAACATCCTTCTTCTTATCGAGTTCTTCTCCAGCTTTTTGACTCCTTTACCCAGTGCTGTCGCGATGGTATTACCTCCACCTTCATACCACCTTCCACCTATACCTTCACACCTCCACTGCTCCCGAGTTGAATAACAGTTTTCCCTATTTTACGTAATTCCTCTCGATTCACATTAAAGCTACGCTGGGTGTAAAACGAACAAAACCAGTCGCCTATATTACTTCCAAAGTTGAAGAATATTTTTCTCTATTGTATGTATTTTCTTTTTGAGAGCATGTTAATGCTGCCTAGAGTTTTAAATTACCTCAAAAAAAAAACAGTAAGACCTTATTTTCTGTTCGTTAGCTGTGTTTTTTTTAAACAAATACACATTAAATTTAGAAGTGAAGGGCAGTAAAAAGTTAGGTGTTGCATTCATTTCTCGCGGTAAACTGAACTTTTTGTCTGATGAAACAATGAACAAACACATGTAGGTGAAGAGTTAACAGGCAAATTTGTCGTCAGGTCTGGAAAGGCGAATCTAAAAATTGTACGCGCTTATAAACAAAATCATCACACTGGGCCGTGCCTGTGGAGAATGCATTTTATTTTTTATTTAGTCTCTTGGGCTCCCGAAAGAAAATCCGTCAGAAAATCATTGGAAGTGCTTTGGATTTTAAAATGACGTGGAAGTGCGTTGAAGAAACCTGCTTATTTATTTACGTGTGAGAGCGCCTTCACATATGTTGAGTACTACTTATTAGCAGGATTCATTCTTCTGTACTCCTCTTCGAGGCCTACCTCAGTGTCGGCTTGGTTTAGCCCGGCCTGTTACCCTATCGAGGATGAACAAATCATGGAAATGTGTTACAGTTGGACTTGGACTGACAAACGTCTCTCAACTTACGGAAAACTCGCCAAATTTGTAAGGAAATTTGTTTCTTCTTGCGAGTTTTGAATTCTATGCCGCGTGATGAATGAGTAGACGAAAATTTTCTGGGACAATTTTATTCGTACAGGATTTTTTTTTGTAAGCGAAAGTTTCAGTGTATACGTCCAGGACTTGAAGGGTCAAAAGTGACGTGTTTCGCATCCCAGGTAATTATGTTGTGATCAAACAAACGGCGGCACACCAGTTCGGCTGGGCGGTAAGCCCGGAACCTCATTCAAGGAAACCTTGATTGTGCATATATACCTCAAGGAAACATATATTGTACATTCACTGCTGGAAACTCATCCTCAGATCTGACTTAATAGCGCCGCATCATAACGAATTATTCACGCTGGTCCATGTTCTCTTATTCTCCAGACACGAGTTTTGTGGTGAAACGAGCTGGAATTGAACTGGCAAATGCTGTTCCAAAATTAGGAATTTAGTTATTTGACCTGTCTGCTTAGGGGATTCAACAAATTAATTTCTTTACCCTCTTTCCACCATGTAAATCCTATGAACTCATTTTTTAACACTCTGGATTTTTTACCCTTCTGTCAAGCGAGAGTTTTTACCATTCTGTCAAGCCAGAGAGTCCAAAAGATGCCAGTCTTATCAGAGATGCCAATTACATATCTGATGATCTTTATGATGACGTACGCCGTGGATAGCTTTTAAGGAGACCCCAGTGCGACAAGGTCACTAAAGCTCTAGAAAATAGCTATTACTACACACCTTTTCTGTGCCAAGCGTTTCTCAAACTCGGAACGTTCACCCTTCTCTCCCCCAATGGAGCCTAATGGAACCTACTGGAGCCCAATGGAACCCAATAGAGCCCAATGGAACTCAATGGAACCCAATGGAGCCCAATGGAATCCAATGGAGCCCAATGGAACCCAATAGAAACCAATGGAACGTTATGGAACCCAATGGAACCCAATGGAACCCAAGAGAGCCCAATGGAACCCAATGGAACCCAATAGAGCCCAATGGAACCCAATAGAGCTTTATAAGTGCATCTCGGTTGCTTCTTCCAGCTGTTTTGCATCGTTTCACCCCCTGATTTCCCGTAATTTCTATTGCACTTGATGATAGTCTAGCATCATTAAAAATTTAGTCTTAAGGAACACGTTGGACACCTGACTTAACAGCTGGGTCAAGGGTTAAGGGGGTAATTCTCTGCCGTGACGTACGGGTCAAGGGGGTAATTCTCGAGGCTTCACCTTTTTCTTCTTATTATTTGCTTCTTGGGAACTGTAAAACCCTCGACCGATTTGATAATTTTGATTAGTTTTTTCTCCTCGTAATAAGGAATGATCCATCCGGGCGTTTGGTTTAATCGATCGATATGAGTTTCCCCAAAATGGAGTTTCATCTCGTGAATAAATAATTTGCTCAATCGCCAAGATAAGTTCACATATCATTTTCCTGCCATGAAATTTTCCAGAACAAACTTATTTACATTTTATGCGTACACTAATTTCCCCGAAGTGGGATTTAGGTACACGATGTCCATATCTCTGCAGCCCCATAACTTGTTCAACACTTCGCCTCCGGAGTGGGCCATATATGGTACACGCGATCTAATCTAACCTAACGAAGCCAAAGCACTATCTTGTATAAACACCAATTTTTGAGTTTTAGTCAAATTTGTGTTCATCAATCGAGTAAGCTAGGTATGATTATGAAAAAAATAGATTAACCAAATTTGTGAAACGAAAATCCTTCATTTTTATATTCTTTGTAGAGGTATTTGTCGGCATGTCATTTTACTTGTGTGTAGAATCGTAGTCGAAGTGTTAATAATAAAAAATCATTTTTTTGTGTCTCGGATTGAGGTAGGCAGAACGTTTTCTATGAACTGTTTGCCCCCGGTTTTCTTTTAATTAACTGTAAAACATTTTGTTTAGTTTATCTGTTTTATCTATTTATCGCTTGCGGTACACTTCATCAATCTGTGATGCTATTTTGCTGTTTTTACTTCGCGATTTGATTTCGGAACATACGACCTTGCTTGCAGTATCTCCTGCCGTGTACTGACGAAAACAAAAAGGAAGTTTACGACTACATGTTATATCAATCGACGCTACTGTGGGAAGACTTAATCTTACCTGAGGAAATGTACGTCTCCAAATCTTCGGATTGACTTGAATTCTACAACATCGACGTCCCATGTACACTGCTAGTCTTGCCCCGTAGTAGAGTGAACCCCGAAGCGCAAACCGCCGGAAACCCGACCGAAAAGAAGTCGATTAGGCTTATTCATTCGATAGTGGTAGGAAATTCAGTTCATCTTGAAAATTGCCTACCTTCATTTTGAGTGACGTAGTGCCACAATGTCCTGTTCAGTTCGCCTTCATTTAAGAGGTGTTGTACGTAACTGGCGGGCAGTGAACAAACCTTTTACCTTTACTAACCAATTATTTCGACGGTAAGGCTGTGTTCAGTTTAGTCCAGAAACTAGCATCAGCCTTATGGACGTACGCAATAAGGCTGTAATTAACTTCGTATGGAGACTAGCATCAGCCTTATGGATTACGCAATAAGGCTGTAATTAACTTCGTATGGAAACTAGCATCAGCCTTATGGACGCATGCAATAAGGCTGTAATTAGCTTCGTACGAAAACTAACTGCAGCCTTATGCGTGTATGCAATAAAGTTGCAATTAGCGTAGTACGAAAAGTTACTGCAGCCTTATGCATGTATGCAATAAGGATGCATTTAGCTTTGTACGAACGAGTAGCAGCGTCCTTATCATGGTGGATTTTGAGATTGAGATAGAAGTTAACTCATTTCAGCCGTCGTGAGTGATAACAAACCAATCGTGCTGAGTTACCGCCGTGTGTTCCTAAGCGATGTTCAAAAGCCGCGCTTCTTCCCAATGCGGGCACGAAAAGAGACGTCCCAAGGCGCCTCCTCCTTTTGTGCCACGTCAGTGTTTACCTTGCACACGGTTTTTGTTCTCAGCACCGAGTTTATAAGACGTGGGAGGGTTATGGTAGCGTGCGGTTTATGGGGGGGGTTTGCGTAGACAGTCCCTCCCTTTACTCCCCTCCCCTTCCCCGTCTTCGCTTGTTTTGATTTGTATAAACTGGCACCGTCTTTTGAGTGGTTTGAATACAGGGTTGTTCATAATTTTAAGCGTCAATTTTGTTACTCAAGTCTGTACATATTTATTCTAATTACGAACTCTTGCTATGGCCAATGATCGTGTTAAGTTTTCGTAGGTGTTCCACTGCTTCTTCTCGCGCTTGTTTGTTCGTACCTGCCGCTGTGTTCGTGTGACTTCCTGTGTAGTTTAATTAGTTAATTAATTTATTTGTATTTAATTCCCTCGTTTGATTTAATGGGCGTGCGCTTTCTATTTTTTGAGTTATTTTTTTGCGTATTCTGATTTTCCTCCCGCGTTGAAAGCTTCAAAACTCCCTCGTGGATTCTAAAAAGAAGCTTGGAACTGGCCGCCGTTTCTTCAGGCCTAGTTGAACCCCCCATCAAAATGTTTGATGAAATAGCCGGATTTATTTTGCACTGTGTGAGTCTTGCTGCATCGGTTTGGATTTTCTTCTAAATCCTAGCGCTACGAGTTTCTCACTCTACGGGGTTGTATCTTGATCGATGTATTTTAAAAAGTCAATTGGAAATTCGAAAATACCCTTATTTTCGGCCTAATAGTCGGTAAATTTAATTTGTTAAAAGTTAAATAGTATCGTTTTCAGCTTTCTTATGAGTCTGAAGCAATATCAACAATACAATTTTATCTCAGGTTTTTGACATTTCATTACCACTTTCGTTACTGTAATATCTCTGCATTGTTTTTTGGTTAAATACCAACTTTTGTTGATGTACATCTCGTAACTGTTTGTTTGTTCTTTGTTACTTGAAGATTTTATTGTATCATTTTTTGGTAGCAGTTTCGAGCGTGTTCACGGCGTGCGCACGTCCTGTGTTCACGGCGTGCGCACGTCGTGTGTTTGGAAGGGCGGCCATCTTTCACACAGGCCATCGCGTACCTGAATGGCCCTCATTTCAGTAAGCACGTGGTCTCTAAAATTCATATTTCTAGGGAACTTTTCAAATCTTCCCCATAGGTTTATTATCTTCCCCATGTCTATGATGCGCGTCTGCTTTGATCCATCGAGCAACCCTCTCCTGTTGTCGGTTTCTAAAGATGGGTTTTGTCACTAGTTCCAAAGCGACATTTGTAACGTCTGCTGACGATGAAGGTTGGTTGGTACTCCATTGGTTCTCGTGTATGTTCAGATTTTTAAGTAATTCCGTGTGCAATGACGTCCACCTCTGCAACTCTTGTATTTCATCATCGTTTCACTATTGAGATTCTTTCAGTGTACATTCAACTTAATGTCAACGTAACAAAACTATCTTGAATAACGAGTAATGCCCAAAAGTTTGTATTAAATTGACTGCAGGGAGAAAGCTCCAGTTGAATTTGTATATGTACTGAAAGTAGAAAGTTTTTATCTTGGAAATACTGCACGACCCGGGCTAAAGTGCCATTACTGACCAGCCACTTGAGGAACACGGGACCGTTTTCCTGTCCAACCTTTAGGCCAACGCGTCCTCAATTAGGGTCTCATTTTGGCCGCCCCAGCTCAGATAGCGCCGCCGGAGGGTGGATCATCGGCGGAACGCCGGCGATCATGGGCGGGGCAGCGGTGAAGTTCGACTGAGTTGTCTTACGTTGCTCTTGGTTTTTGTTGTCGTTTTGAGTGGAGCGTTCGTGTCCCGTGTGCCGACGAGTTACTAGTGGAGTCATTCACGCACAAATATTCTCCATTTCCATCATCACCGAGACGGCTGGTCACGGCTGGGTGCCATTTCATCTTCTTCTGTTTCTTTTCCTGGAGTTTCGCTGTGAGAACTAATGACGTATGTGCTATTTCTGTGAGTGTAAGGCTTTTTTTTTGCTGGTAAGCCTATAGCGACCTCGTTATATTTGCAGTAAGGTTGCATTTAGCTTGGAATGAAAAACCATCTACAGTCTTGGGTATATGTGCAATAAGGCCGCGTTTTGCTTTCACGAAAAATTAGCAACATCCTTATGAAACGAGACCGTATGGTCCTTTAGCTCGACAATGGGTTAATTTTAAAGAATCGCTTTTACGTTTTCTATTGTGGCCCCTGTATTATACTGGTCTGTGTACCCTGGCTATAAGTTTGCACGTAGTTTCGTCTAACTTTTATGCTAGTGGTGAGTGAATTACCGTTCTCTTACTTTCATCCACGTATGAGTGAGTGCAGGTATTTGTATGATTTGGATATTTGGTGAGGCTTCGATCGAGTGATGGAAAGTTCTGGAGACAGTCGGACCTTGTTGTTCTTGTTTGGGGTTGTAGACCGCGCTCCGTTTTTCGTTGAAGCTTGACTGTCTCTGGAAGTACCAGATTTTTTTCCAATGAACGAAACGCTATGAGAATGATGGTTCATATTTGGTGCACCTTCACGCTTGTTCACCTAGTTTTGAACGAAACAATAAAAAATCAAGACTCGTCTAGTTGTGAACGAAACAAAAAGAATTCAAGACTTGCCGTACTTTTGAACGAAACTATAAGAATTCAAGACTCGCCTTAGTTTTGAACGAAACAAAAAGAATTCAAGACTCGCCTTAGTTTTGAACGAAACAACGAAAACTGAAGTCTAAACTGTACTATTTCTAAAACCATAATTCTTGACAACCTTACAGTTAAGTTATAGGGTTAAATTAACATTTTGATGACTCATGGCTAGTAATATTTATTTGGTGCTATTTTTAATTTAGTTACAGCTCTAGGTAGGCCTTCGGGACTTCTCCCTTTCGTGCACACTTTATTTATTTCCAGTTTCATGCCTTCTTTGCTGATTTTTCTTTCCCTTCCTTCTTAACTCGCTGTTTCTATGCGCAGGGGTTTTTTGCGTGGGAGCACACCTTGTGCATAGATTCCCTCTTTTAAGCCCATACTAAATGGTCTCTACTCCGTCGATACGAGATGGAGTTACTGAAGCGCTGCGATCTCGCTACGGCAATCCCTTGTTTTACTGCAAATATCAACTTTTCTATTCAACTTCAACCTCATATGTGTCAACAAGTTTCCTGACGAATACTTCCGAGTCCTCTGTGTGCGTGTGTTCAGGTGGTATCTTATCAGTCGATGTGCGAGATGATATCTATTCACCGATAATATTTATCGTCTCTTTTGGTCGATGATGATCAAGCGGTTCCGTTAACTTATGAATATTATTCAACTGTAGTCAACGCTAATCGATATTATCAATTGCATCACTATTATTCATGTACAGGTAATTATGAAGCGTTTCTAACGTGTGCGTCTTGTTTCTGCACAGGTTTAGGGCTCCTCATTAGTCATTACTGTTATTTATTATTAGTTATTTTCGTTGCTAACACCGCCAAGAGAACTTCTCCTAGTTCTGAATCACCTGTGTTGGTTCTGCACGCAGCGACACGTTTGCCTGCTTGTGTGTGGTAGGGAGGTTCCGTTTCTGTCATGTCAAATTTCCAGAGACGCTCATTTCCGTTTCTGTATTGTCTAATTTTCAGAGACCCTCATTTCCGTTTCTGTATTGTCTAATTTTCAGAGACGCTCATTTCCGTTTCTGTAATGTCCAATTTCCAAAGACGCTCATTTCCGTTTCCATCGACCTGAGAGAGTTTCCCCCTAAAGTGAATCGTGTCTGTCCGACTTTCTGAAGGCTTTCTCTTGTCAAAGAAAGAGGACAAATGAATCTTTGCTCGTTTATAGGCTGGAGCGGTCTTTTTGTTTCTTCAAGGCAATTGAAATTTCATGCCAAATTGAAACAAAAGTATTTTTTGACGCTATTTCCTATGCACTCCATCGCTGCNAAATTTGGATTTATGTTTTTTGAAAATCGGTATCTCTGTCATCACGGGGGGTTGTGCCCCGTTAATGTTATCAAAAAAAAGGCGAGACCTGATGAATTTAGGGAAAATGTGTTCTGCATTTTATTGCTTCTCTGCTGAAAGTGTTCTCTGCGTATTTATATTCTATATTAAAAGCCGAATGGGGATTTAAAATTTGATGCAACTTTCAGCAACTCTTCTTGCAACTCGTTGGATTAGAACGCGCAAATGTAGCTATGGTTTTACGAGAGGACTTCTCAGGTGTTGTCTTTGGAAGCTTCACCAGCTTGTAGGTCCATCATTTCCCTTGCGGTTTCGGAAGCTTCAATTTTATGGAAATCATGGAAATTTTGAATAGAGAAATGTCCCAGTTACTTGTACGATCTGAATACTCTGTGGACCTGTACAGAGAGCTAGCTCGTGCTGCAGTGGTTTGTGTTGAGTGCCACACAGGAGTTTGTGTTGAGTGCCACACAGGGTTTGTGTTGAGTGCCACACAGGGGTTTGTGTTGAGTACCACACAGTGATTTGTGTTGAGTGCCACACAGAGTGGTTTAGGTACAGTTATCTGTTCTTGATCGGTTTCATCACCCCGTTTTGGGCCATGCGTAACGAAAGAATAAAGTAGTAAACCTTCAATACTCTTGACCTGATCGTGTCCGGTTGTGGAGGTGACGCAGACCGTTTCAGGAACCTGTGTAAAAATGCAAAGACCGTCTGATCTGTACCACAAAATCCGAATGTGCGGCTCATGAGAATCGCTGACATCTCCGTGTGGTAAACATTGCAAGTTAGAATAAGATTTGTTGATTTTTGTGCTCGATGTTTTAACCTACGATTCGAACGTATTTAAACTACGTCAAGTTTATTAGGCCAGTTATTTGATCAACACGCCAATGTTTACAAGATCTTGTTCAAATGCTGGATTTTTGAAGTCGTACTGCGGTGCACTTTTTGCAACTGAAAATTTTGGTGTGCATTATTCCTCGTACGCATGAAAACCAGCGGCGAAGGCCCTGAGCATCTAAGTAATTATTGTAAATTGCCTCAGCATCTAAGTAATTGTTATAAATTGCCTCAGCATCTAAGTAATAGTTATACATTGATATCACATTCAGTTGTGGTCCTATCACATTCATATCATATTTATTTGTGGTCTGCCTCGCCTGTACTACGCGTAGTATTTGCTCAATGTGCCAAGTATTCAAATTCTTCCATTCGCAGATATCCTCCCTCGAGGTGGTTTATGTGTCACTTTAATTCTTGAGTTGCCAATTAACAAGCGGCACCCCAGTGTGGCCCGGGTGTGAAGACCCAAACCGCGCCCACGTATCCCAGGTTGCCCAGAGTCCGTCTCGGTGGTTGGAGGTTGGTTAATGCCGGCATGTTTAGCGACCTGTTATTGATTTAGTGTTGTTATAAGCAGGAGAATTTACTGTTCCACGGTAGGCCTTCCGAGTTTTTTTTCATCGTTACCGTAAGAAGTTTACTCGAATCATTTTTTAAAGCAATTCGAAGGGTTGTTTTCGAGTTGACGTTGAAGAGCTAGTAGCTAACAGCACAGCAAGTGGGTCTAAGTACAGGCACACCCTGTACAGGTGCACCACACCACATACACAGGAGCCCCCTCCCCTCCCTCCTTCCCCCCCAGGCTGCCTGAGAGGTGCGCGTAATGGTATCATCCTTGCCTAAAAAAATTTAGTGCGTTGGTCGCGAACGCGAGTTGTGTTCCTCAGATGATTTTTCAAAGCTCTTCTCAAGCTTATTCAGCTTTTCTTGAGCTTTCTTAGGTTTTCTTGAGCTTTTTTAGCTTTTCTTGAGCTATTTTAGCTTTTCTTGGCCTTCATTTTAGCGTTTTCTAAGCTGCTTGTAGTTGTCCTCAAGCTGTTTTGCCTTTTTCAGCTTCTTTTGGCTATCCCTAAGTTTTTTTAGCCTCGTTTCGTGATGAGAGTCGTGCGTTCTGGCGAACATCTCTGAGGGATATCGAATGACTGAACCCTCTGGCAGCTCTGACTGGAAAATTGGGTTTACCTCTTGCAGCTGTCGGAAGGTCCTCATCCATTTCCTGCTGTTTGAATAGGACAGCTGGGAAGTTATCCATTTCTACATGTTTTTATTGTAAAGCTGGGCATCCCTCATCCATTTCCTACTTGTTCAAATAAGATAACTTCTAAGCCTAATTTCCTGCACGTCATCTCGGAGAAGTCTCTCCCTTCACCACTCCAGAGTTGCGTCTCTACTGTGTTCGAGTCTCCCTTTGCTAGTCCTTTTTCGGGAAACTTGGATTCTAAAGTCCCAGTGTAGGGTCAACCTTCCCGACGCTGACTGCACACATGGACGAGGGACAAGTTGGATGCGCCGTTAGTTTGATATTAATAAGTCTCGACGTGACAGCCTCACACCTGTGGAGTGAGGGTTCGATTCCCGGCTCAAGCACTGATTTTCACGGAACTACGGAGTGCTTCTCTTAGAAAAGGAAGCTCGAACCTCGCATCCCTCACGCGTCAGGGGTTGTGAGGCGTTGGAAACCCAACGGTAAAACGCGCTGGAATTATTAAAGGTAGTTTTTTCTTAAACTTCCATGGTTGATGCTCGGCATGCCAAAGCTGTGAGGAAAGATTGTACTTTGATACTCGGTTGCTTTAACATTATTTTTTGCGTATGTCACTATCCATGACACGGTTTTTGTTTTCTGTGCTTCTTTTTATCTTCGTTTCTTTACTGTAATCTTTGTCTGTGATTACTTTATCTGTAGTATTTCGAGCCATGACTTTTCGGGGGCTATTTTTTTTTAATTTAGAAGTAATGGATGCTTTCAGGAGTGATAAACTCTTATTTGAGTTCTCCACCGGAGTACCTGGTCTTTCTATTTCAGGCCTATCTTTACAGTTCGGCTGGTCGGTTATAGCGGACACAGTTGTACACGGCTTGCGCTCTCTCATTGAAGAAAAGGGGCAGTTTTTTAGACTTATCATCGATTTCAGCGAACTTTCAAGTTCTGCAAACTTGACTTCTTTAGACTGGTTTTAAGGAGAAGATTCGTTACGCCTTTGACTTCAAGAGGCTGGTTTTAAGAAGACTCGTTACGCCTTTGACTCGTGAGGGATTTGTGGTGAACTGGGAGCCGTTTGGTCGGGAATTCAGTTCCATTTGGGTGTAGAGTGGTCCTCCCTGGCGCCTCAACGGCTCTCTACGGCTCTTTGGCGGCTCAACGGCTCTCTATACGACGTCAAGGTTGTCGCTCCGTGAAGATGCTGCTGCTTTGCCATCTAGACAGACAAAACATGTTCCTTGCCGTCTCGACAGACAAAACATGTTCCTTGCCGTCTCGACAGACAAAACGTGTCCCATTCCTGCGCTGTTTGGTTTCGACGCGGTAATTTGTAGTGCATCAGAGACGGGAAGTCAGGAAGGCAAGGACGTCTGCCACATACTGAACTGGCTCTCAAGTGAAGGAGGTCAGTTAACCAATGATAAGCCTTTATTTTATTTATCAACCAATGATAAGCCTTTATTTATCAACCAATGATAAGCCTTTATTTTATTTATCAACCAATGGTAAGCTTTTATTTATCAACCAATGGTAAACCTGTATTTTATTTATCAACCAATGGTAAACCTTTATTTATCAACCAATGGTAAACCTTTATTTTATTTATCAACCAATGGTAAGCCTTTATTTTATTTATCAACCAATGGTAAACCTAAATTTTATTTATGAACCAATGATAGCTTTAATGACACACATGGTGTGCACGATGTAACGGACGTAATTGGTGTGCTGTATACGTTATCTTTTTTGGTTCACCCTTCCTGAAAGTTAATTAGCAGGTAGACAAGGAAAAAGACTCGCTTCAATCCAAACTGCGTTACTGGATTTTGAGCGTGAATGCCTAACTAATTATTGATAGGAATTAATGGTAAAGGGACAACATATGAGTTGTCGTACTGCGTTCAAGTGTTGCCAAATAAATCAGGAAATGGAACTGCATTTTTGTGCACGATTTAGCTTTACGGAGGCACGCTACTGCTGTATTTCTCAACTGTTCCTTGTGAATCTTATTGTTTGTTTGCGTTTGGTTTGAACCCATAATTTATGTCGATCATTTTAGGGACTGGTACGAAATTGTGGTCCCATGCTTTGTAGAGCATCAGATATGTGCTTGGTTTTAATGGATGGTCGGGTTTTTTGGTGAGATTTGAGATATTCCTTAGACTCGCGGTGGACGTTTCGGAGGTTGGGTTTGGTGTACAGGAAAATCAAGTAATACGTGGATGTTCGTGAAGTGTCTTATCAGTCGCAAAATTAAGTTACAAAAGCAGTTCATGAGGGACTTCGAAAGGGATTCGCTCTATTCTACGCAGCAGTCGGCCACGTCAGTTCATCCCACTGTTTACACTGGAACGAGTAAAGCTTAGCTTATCTGTCTTATCCATTGCCTTCGGAATTATCTATGTTATTTATTCACTTTGGAATTATTTATCTTATCCATTGCCTTCGGAATTATTTATCTTATCCATTACCTTCGGAATTATTTATCTTATCCATTGCCTTCAGAATTATCTATCTTATCCATTGCCTTCGGAATTATTTATCTTATCCATTGCCTTCGGAACTGAATTGAGAACTGGAAAAAGACTTCACTGACGCCCTTTGCTTCCACGATCGCTACTATTTACTGCCTTTTAGAAATTTTTGCTTGTGTTCACCCCCCGTGCAGGGGACGCTGGGGGAGCGGCCCCGCCGCGTGTGAGGGGGGCAGACCTTAACACTTCTTTGGGGGCGTTTTGGGTTGGGGCCGCTGTCTCGGGAGACTTCCTTCGCTTGTGGCGGGTGTGTTGGGCTGTGTCTTGAAAGTGGTCCTTCTTTTCTTCCTTTTGTGGCGGGTGTGTTGGGGTGTGTCTTGAAAGGGGTACATACTTTCATTTTTGACCAGTCCATTGGCTAGGTAACGATTCAAAAGCGGTATTTCCATCCTAGTCGACCGACTAAACCTAATCTCTCGAATCTCTTCCTTCTCTGCCATTTCTGACCAGTGCATTGGATCATCCAGGTTCGAAAGCAGCGTCTGGGGCTGCCAACAGTGAGGGACAAATCCCTTGTTTTTATCTCCGCCTCTGAATACCGAACAACTCGACGCTTTCAAGTGTGTCACTCGACCTAATGTCGTTTGTTTCAGGAAGTTATTTTATTTCCATGTGAACCTTGTGCTTGCTTTCTTGCTTTGTGCCTCATTTTCACTTGTGAATGCTTAGCGTGTCTGGGTCAGTCGTATATGTATATATATATACACCTCTAACTAGCACAATTATCTGTACATTATTAGGGTAATTCGATTAGCTTAATTTTAACTCATAAATAACTTCCCTTAGGGGAGGTATCCACCGCTAGCTTTTAGTTCTTCATCATTGCAACCACCGATGATGGTTATGAAGGGTGGGTCGGCTGGGCTGTTCATCCTAGTGGTCATAATTACCATCAATGTAATGATAGTCAATTGAAATGCGATACTTATGACCTTCAGGGGAATACGCTCGCCGATTACCATAGTAATTGTTGTAATGATGATAGTAACGGTATTAGTATTTTAATTATTATAATAATTATTATTATTATTACTACTACTATTCTATGGATTGAGTAATAAAGAAGTAATGTTAGTGATGGTAAGCTTAACTCGAGAATTTGTCATTGCCCCCCATAGTAGTGTCTGAGCTCTTATGGAAATGCTAAATAATTAAATAACTGAATGAATGATTAAATCTTCAGTGAAGTCCATTGCGTTTAGAACTTTTTATTACCCTTCTGATATCACCTTAGTACTACTACCACCTTGCTAGCACTACTACCACTTTCGTAGTACTACNCACCATCAGGGGTCCCACAAGGGACTGGGCAGATGCACCATCAGGGGTCCCACAAGGGACTGGGCAGACGCACCATCAGGGGTCCCACAAGGGACTGGGCAGACGTGCCGTCAGGGGTCCCATAAGGGACTGGGCAGACGTGCCGTCAGGGGTCCCACAAGGAAGCGTCCTCGTCACAATCTACATCGATGATTTTAACATGAGAATCCATAAATTGAAATAGAACAAGTTTGCAGGCGTACGAACAGGGCAGTCGCGGGACCAAGTAACCCTCAAACAAACCTCAACCGCCAATTCGGATGCACCATTACATGGCCCCTTGGGGGGGAGGGAGATTGGGTAAGCAATAGGGTTATGTTAGGTTTGTCTATCTTACGCTATGGGGACCAGCGTCCCCAGGGGGCAGTGTTAGATTACCTCAGCTTTAGCGAGGCTTCAGAGACTTCTATCTTTCGTGCCCACTTTGCTTCGTTCCATTTTTATGCCTTCTTCACTAGGGATTCTTTTTTTCTTCCTCTTCCTTCTAAGCTTGCTGTTTCTATATGCAGGGGATCTTGTGTGGGAACACACCTTGTGTATAGATTCCCCGTTCTTTAAAGTCCATACTAAACGGTCCCTTCTCCTTTGGTGTGAGATAGTCTTAGTTAGTAAAGCGCTGCTAACCTTACTACTACGACCACCAAAACATGGCAATTAACGCCATTGAAAAATAGATATTAATGCATATCAAAACTAATAACAGTACATCCAACATACAGTAAGTGACACACGTATTGTAGCTGTGGAGCAACGAAGAGGTCTTGGTATAACTATCACTAAAGATCTCAAGCATGAAAAAACGTCAAAAATCTGAGCAGAACTCTTGGTTTCACAGCAAGGGACCCGACGATAAGTCAGAGAACATAAAACTTCTCTGTCAAGTGCTGGTCCGACCCCCCCTTGAATACGTAGTGTAACTAAAATCTATCATACGTCGATACATCGATAAATTGGAGATAAATCAGTGCAAAAATGATCCCTGACCTCCGGAACTCGAGCTACGAACAG
>VOMN01068167.1:0-12525 GCA_014899125.1 Orchestia grillus | reverse complement strand
CTACCTCTATTGCCTATGGCCTATCCTATGCCCCCTCAGGGGTCTTCTCAATTAACTATTTCTTGGAATTTTACCTATTAATCTGCAACAAGTGCTGTATGACAAGCAAAATGTAATTAACTCGACTCGTAAAAGCTGATATAGACTGCTATGAGTTTCAGCCAATTACGTTAAGAAGGTTTGAGATTCTTTAACCTTTATTAATTCTGTAACCTTTTAAAATGAAAGATAAAAAAATCATTTTCAGCACTTGATGCTTTTGATAAGGAAAAAATGCTTCACAAACAACCGAAGAAATATATGTGCCTTTTCCGAAGAAATATATGTACCTGTTTTTTTTCCTTTAAAAACCAGCACGAACTCCTCGGACAACCAGATACATACCAACCACGTGAGCAAACAAGACGGAGAATCATGACCCAAAAAATGAATCTTGATCAAAATACCACAGCGTCGGCCAAACTCCTGACGTGCCAACCTGTCTCATTCTCAGTCAGCCTTGTGTGCCAGAGCACTGACCTTCCATCGGTAGCTCATACTTTCGAATCTAATTACAATAATATCAGAGTCAGCATAATAATATCGGAGTTATTGCATAATAATATCGGAGTTAATGCATAATAATATCGGATTTGCTGCATAATAATATCGGAGTTATTGCACAATAATATCGGAGTCATTGCATAACAATATCGGAGTTATTGCCTAATAATATCGGATTTGCTGCATAATATGAGTAATATCGAAGTTATTGTATAATGACTTTGGAATTATTGTTATTAGATTGGGCTCAAACATGGGTGACCCTCGAGATGTTACATACTTATTTGAAACACCATTTGATTGGTAGGTATTCAAAATTCTTAGCTCGAAGTACTCGAAATATATGCTCATGACGCAAGAACACATATTTCAAGTATCTAAAGCTGAAAACTTGGAACACAGATCGAGTGGTGCGTACAATAAACACGTCGTATTTTAAGACCGCCTGCACCAACGAAAGAATTTCAAAAACAAGGGAAACTAAAAGGACCAAAACAATGGCCGCTCAGCGACGGCGCTCGCCAGCCGCAGCGCTCACTTCAGGCGACTGTGGCCGAGTGACAGCCAGAGGACGTCCTGAGTCTCCAGCCTCTCTGATGTCCAAGGTGATGGGCACGTCTCCCAACACGGGCACGCCTGGGAAAAAATTACAATTACTCATCACAAAATCATTCGAGAATAATGCCCGTCATTTTAAAAATGGTCGAGAATTCTGAACAAATTCATAAGAAATATGGCCTATAATCAAGCATAATAATATCGACTCGACGACAGGTTCTAGGTCGAAATGGTTTTTAAAAGCAGATACATATCATATGCGAGTATCAGCACAGGCTTGAAGGAGAGTTGCAAAAACATGTACAACCTTAGTAGTGCCCTAGTCTCTTGAATGAAATAACACTTTATTTTCTCGAAATCATCGTACGGTTACCACAATGGCATCAAAATATCTTAGCTGATATCAAAAAAGAATGGTCAACTCCCAACACAAACGCGTTGTCCGCTAGCTAACAATTTCTCACTGAACTCGAGCTTCTCCTGCTCCAACACCGAGTTAATACAAACACTGGAACATTCATATCTCCCTACTCTAATTAGAAGACTGAAGCAGTATTCTGCAGGTAGCGAGCGCGCGCATCCGTAAGTAGCAGCAGCGGTGGAAACATCAATTTTCTAGGGAAGCGGAACCCAAGTCGCATTGCTCCAAGGGACGTCCACGTACGAAACTACTTCAGTCATTTGAATGAACGCGAGCATCGGACTGAAAGGCAGGTGTTCCACGAAAGCCCGGGCGCAATGCCCTGAAGAAAATGAACATTCTACTCCTACACAAAATTTCACTCGCATTTCAACTCGTGCCAGGTGCTGGCGGTCTATGGCCAAACGTGGGAAAATTTTGACAATTTTTTCCCCGCAAGCTTGCACTTTCCATTGTGAGGAGATTTTTCATAGAATAAAAATCATGTGTGTGTAATACATAATTTGAACGGCTGTTTCTTTGGTAAACTCCTCCGTATGAACTCCCGATATATCAAAAATAGAATAAAACTTTACTGAACGCTGCACTACCTTCCAACTCTGGTAGTCACCAAAGAACAGCCAGCACGACGTCAGCGCAGCGGCAACAGCACGACGTCAGCGCAGCGGCAACACAATCGTCGTGCTTTAACTTGCCCCCAAAGTGGTCTGCCATACAAACCCAAGTGCAGAGTATGCACTAATTCATCACAGTACAGCAGGTTTAGTGAGTTCCGAGATAACCCATTAAAAGGAAATGGTAAAGCTTTAATCAAGTTAATTATAGCTACTTTTAAAGGTATTCATATTCAAATGAGCTTAGAATTCACCTCGCAACATCTAGTTATGAATGGGACTCGAAAAGCACCTGCTGCAGTTAATCCGTTCACTTTTTTTTCATTCAAACAACCAACGAACGAAATACGTTAGTTTACAATGAGAAACAAGTTCCGTCAAGAGAGGGGGAGGGAACCCTTCGAAAACTAAATCATACAGCGCTACGCTGCATGTAGCTCCTGTGTGTATACGCGCAACACGGCTGCAACAAAAAAACAGCAGCATTTCCATGCGGTGGTAGTAGTAGTAATAGTGGTCGTGGTAATGGTATTCTCGTGCGGTTCTGTGGGGCGTTGGAAGGATGAGCGAGAGGAGACTGACCCAGCTGCTGCGCGACCCTTGCAGCGCCGTCACGGCCGAAAATGTGTTCTGTGTGACCACAGGATGAGCAGCGGTGGAGGCTCATGTTCTGCACCACACCCAGCAAAGGCACGCCCACCTGCATCACAGAATGTACTAAAATTTCCTGTTAAATTGTACTTCGGTGCTACCTTGCTTGCTGGGGCGCGGCAAAAATGAAGCTAAGCATCAACACACCCGCGACAAAATTGGCCTAAGAGTCATGTACCTCGGCCTGGTAAGTGCTACAGTTACTGTGAGCTTTCAACGATCCACTCCTGCCTAATCAAAGCATAGCTTTTACTTCAGTAACATTTTTTCTAACCATGTAAATGTTCTCCATTTCAACCATGTGGGGCCATGAAAAATGGTTTCAACTCTTGGAAAATAGTGATTTGAAAACACAAGATTTTGGCTGACGTTGAGGCCTCTTACACCCAAAAGTTGTTGCGAAGTACATTAAGCCGTCAAGACATTGATGTTCATATTCCAGATTGGATTAAAAGGAATACAAACATTTTGTACAAGAGGTACTGACACAAAAACACAACAAGGGCAATCAGTACCAGCGTACAAGAAGCCGAGCCTGGTCCGTCAGCCACACCAACAGCATTACATCAGATGATATTTATTACTCAGTTTCAAGCTCCGTAACAACATGAAATACGTTCCAAAGTGAGTAAAGAAAAAGGGACCATTTAATATGAACCATGGATAATGGCGAATCGATGCACGAAGTGTGTTCCCACACAGGATCCAAGCACATCGAAACAGCAAGTTGACCTTGGTTTAGTTTAGTTTAGTGGCGGTGGTGATAGCAGGACTTCAATAACTCAAGAGTATCTCGCACCGAAAGGGTTAGGGACCATTTAGTATGGACGCAAAAGAACGAGGAATCTATGCACAAGGTGTGTTCCCACACAAGATCCCCTGCGCAGAGAAACAGCAAGTTAAGAAGGAAAAGGAAGAAGAAAAGACAAATAAGAAATAGCGAAGAAGGAAGGAAAATGAAAAGAAGCAAGTGGGCACGAAAGATAGAAATCCCGAAGGCCCATCTAAAGCTAAGGTAGCCTAACAGTGCTCCCCTGGGAGCGCTAGTCCCCATAGCATAGGATAGTCAAACCTAACTAACCTAACCCTATAGCCTATCCTATGCCCCCTTGTGAGAAAGTTGACCTTGGAATGATGACCTTAAATCTGACGTTACGTGAAGAAGAGACTCTTAGTCTTAAATTCATAGGCAAAAATGAAAGGCAAACTACGGGGTATGATAAACCTGAGATTACAATTCCTAGGTTAAGAATGAGGAGGAAAGAAAAACAAAAAAGAGAAAATTTAAGAAAATTGGATAAAGCAAAATGCACGTAAAATTGAAGTCTTGAAGGCCTATCTACAGCTGTAAGGCGTATCGATAGCTGAGGTAACCCGACGATGCCCTCTAAGGGACACTAGTACCAACACCAAAACGATAAATAAACCTAAGCAACCTACCCTATGCCCCCTGAGAGGAACTGTATTAGCTAGTCCGCCACAAGGTGATGGAGTTCCAGAATATCAGTTATAGCAACGATAAAAGCACAGGTCAGAATGTATCCAACCAATCACAAACAATCTGTAAACACGGCTAATGAAAGATCATCTTGTGATCATTGTAACTTACCTTCTACGACATACATTCGTTATATCATCCTCATTCTTTAGACATGATTTACTCATGAATATATTTCTCTAGCTCGTAACTCTCTTTCTCGAAAAAGTAAAGCGGAAAATAAGTTAACCCATTCACGAACGTACGAGAAAGATTTTGCCTCAGGTATCAAGATACGACCACTGAATTTCAGAAGTTAGCTCGCCCATGATATCAATTCTCGCTATTTATATTTTAAAACTCGTACGAAGCTACGTTAACACTCTTCAGGCCACTGACTTATCCAGTTTATTTCAGTCTGCAACGAGTATTTTTATTTTTCTACGAATGTACAGGCCACACTTCTCAACAATCATTCCATCAAACTAAGCAAAATTTTATCTTCCACCGGTTTTAAAAAAGGTTTTTCCTTCAAATGCTCTAGCTCATCAAAGCTACAGCCAGCCGCTACAGATCCATTCCCTTTGGAAGTCCAAGAGACCTCAAAACAACGGCTTACTCCGAGACTGCCACCTGCCTCCTATTCTTCCCTTCAGTACTCACCTCACAAGATTCCTACCTGAGCACCTTTACTAACTTCTAGAACCAATTCTCTTTTTTCACAGACAAATCACGTCTATCAATGCTATGTATGAACGTTTTCTTCATACATTCATGGTATACTGACACATGCAAATGAATTTCCAACTGATTTTAATTTGCTTGCGTTACCTACAAAGAAATAATTGAATCATTAATATTTGTTTGCTAGAGAGCCTGAAAGATTTCTTTGGTTTGTATTAACCACATCTAGACCTGAGACTTCTCCAGGCACAAAATTAGCCTTAATCGAGGCTACGTCACATAATACCAGGCTAAGAAGTTTTTATATTTAGAAGTTTTTATATTTAGTATCAGTCAGAAGAGACGTTAACCTTCAACCAGTCGCAACCTCCCTCAGCCGACGCAAAACCTTCATCTTTCCTCAGTATTTTTTTACCTTTTGCATCATTTGAGCTCCTCTCCTGACGTCAGCTAGGGCCACGTCCTGGGGCGTGGACACCAACACAGCGCCTGCACACACACAAGTTACTCAACGCCTGCATCGCAGCAGGTTGTCACTGAAGAGACTAACTGAAATCATCACGGCCATTTAAAACATGTAAATTGACGGGGCAGATGGCTTCCACACGTGAAAATTTACGAGCTAATCTTCGGTTGCTCTAGCAGGTAGAAACATTATCGAATAGAATGCAGTAAAGCCAGTCAAGTGATACTACTGAAGGGCAACACTGAGGGATAACCATGAAATCCTCCCTTCCTTTTTTAATTACTGACATTACCCATTCCTACGACTTAAGCCGCTAACTCTCCACAGCATAAGGTATCTAAAAGACAAATTTCAAGGGCATTACACTAGTGTGCATAGTATGATGCCTCAAAATCTTAACAGAACAGAGTGATCCTACGCAATAATTGAATCATTAATACACGTTTGCTGAAGCGCCTGGGAGACTCCATTGACTGGCCTAACTACACCAAGACCTGAGACTTCTCTGGGCACGAGGCTAGTTGTAATCGTCACATAACAGGCTAAGAAACGGATTTTCCCTTGCATTCTCATTCAGTTTACATGAACGCACCTCTCTCGAACTACAGTCCTCTCATTTAATCTGGCATCTCGATACATCTCTGTTTACCTCGAGCGCACCCACCCGTGCCATTTCCTTCAGCATGACTGTTCTCTTCACAAACTTTAACAGCCTCAGTACTTAAAGTTTAACCTAGACAACAATTTTCTTCAATACTTGTGATCCGTCGCACCTCTTCATTACAAAATCAATCACACCGCGTCATTCTTACCGTAGCTCTGAGTCTCATTGTCTCAACACTTTTGACTTCCGGCACTCTACCACTCACAGCCTAAGTCTCTGAGTAATAAAATCAGGTTGGGAACAATTATGCTCACTATAGCACTATTTCCCTCACCCTTGGAATTACCGTTGTATGTCAAGGTCTTTTTCAAGCGTCGCTACGCCCCGCACCCATTCCTACTTAATGGTCCTTTCTCTTTTCATCATCCGCCATTTTCATTTGCAGTTACGTACGGGTCTCAATGGTACAAAATTTCACTTCTTTCATCGCTCCTTCACTTTACTTCGCATCAATCTTCCAAGCATTGCAATTCCTAAATCAACTCGCACCACACTTTTACACTCATAAATCTTCCATTTGCACAACTCGCCTAGTTTAGCTACTGACCTCTGCAACTAATATTAATGGACTTTCCTACAATCAGTACCAGACAGTCGGCTACAATATTAAATACTAGTTCTCTTATACCGTCATTGCACACAAAAAATTGCAGAGAAAAAGCTCAAAAACCGAGCTTTTACCTCCCTTATTACAACACGACCATAACCAAGTCACATTACTATGCTTCTGCTTCATCAGCACCAGAAATAAATCCCTTCTACCCTGGATTTGAGTCACGCTTCCCGCTACCATAATTCGTTGAAACATATTGTACGTACTACAGGGAAACTTAAAGGATGGCCAAGCTTTAAATGATGGTTTATGACTGTTCAAGTGCTCACTCTACCTGATTAGACTCGGCACTCATTCAAAATTTTCTATAAAAAAAGTCCAACAGCGAGATCGTGAGCTGGTGATGAAAAAACATGACGTTGCAACTTGCGTTGACAGTGTCCTTAGAGGTAACTAACTTCTCCTAAAGCTGTAGCCCACAACTACAACAACCCAAAACGAATAACTCCCAGTGCACGTAGAAATGAAGCGACATCTCGAAATAAGATAGGCTTGGGGTACCCGTGACATGAACCAGCTGCGCAACCGAGAGCGCGACATCGCCGGTGCCGGGGGGCAGGTCGAGCAGGAGGGTGTGCAGGGGAGGCCAGGCTGTCTTCAGCAGCAGTTGCTGCACTGCTGACATCACCATGGGGCCCCGCCAGACCATGGCTCCATCAGCAGGCACCATCAGGCCCACGGACATGCTGCAAGAGACTCGCAGTTAGCACCTTCATAGGAAAATTATACGTAGAAGGTATACACTTTTAAAGTTTGAAGTTGTAAAGATGAATATTATACGATGATTCAACCAATTTCTATGAATAATGATGCGTGTAATTCTTTCGAAGTGTACAAATGATCACACCATGACCATCAGTGAAGCCACTTGGTCAGGGAATTCGTTACATTTCTCTCAATACGAAGTTACTAGAAATTACGTTCGCGACTGACTCATACATCATACATAATATGTACATACTCAAACGTAAACATACAAAAAGGCGTAAGCATAAAACCAAATAGAAAATGAAGAACTCATAACGAAGATGTTATACGCTGTAGAAGACATCTATATGAATACATGAACAATACAAAGAAAACCATATGTTAAGATTTAGTCAAAATGACCCATTCTTTTCAACTACAGCTTCAAACCTACACCACGAATCCTCAGCTGGGGCAGGTAGTATTTCCTGTGTAATTTCTTGCCACACATGGAGTAGCAAGGCCTATACATCTTAGACAGGGTTGGGAATTCTTGAACATGCGATCGCTTTAAGTTATACCACAAAAATTAACTGAATTAAGATCAGGAGAACAGGATGTCCACATCTCAGAATATTTATATTTTAACAGATATTTCAACAGGCTTAATTTCGTTTTTCGCGATACAAGGAACAGTACAAATTCACTGTTGCCATCACTACGTGTTACTGTTCTTACTGATGATGATCTAATTTTAGCTCAAAAGCTCTGAAGAATAAAATTTTAAATCAGGACTAGTATTTTTTACCAGCTACAGACCTGGTATTATACTGCACTTCAGTAGTGGCACACTTCACAACAAACTAGCAGTAGCAGGCTACCTACCAGAACACAGCTAGCCGTAAAGCGCAGCTTGCAATAAAACGCAGCTTTGTACAGACTAGAGAAAAGGTTCAAGTTCGAGTCCCTGTTATGGATACTTACAGACTCACCAGTGCACGCCGTAGTTCACGAGAGGCACCATCCTCTTATCTGCGGAGCAAGACTTCAGGTTAGCCGGGCGTCCCACCACCATCATGGCAGCGTAATTGTCCAACCAAGTTAGAAAAAAAACAGGCAGAGAAAAAAGCAAATATAGCACACCAACATAAAAAGTTTGAAAAGAGAAAAAAAAGAATAGGCAAAAGACAAAAAATTCTAAGAACAATAGGGAGGAAGGTTATCGAGGGAGAAAAGGAGAAAAAAGAAACACAAAAAGAAAAAGGAGAATTGGAAAATGAATAAAACAAGGGGAAAAAAAAACATTTACAACTATCATACTTCCACTATACCTAATTTTTCACAACACCAACATGTTCAAAATTCTGAATCAACCCTTTTTAGGAATACAATACCCATAAACAAATAAAAACCAGTACCATATCAAATAAGCATCAGAAGACCTCTTAAGAATCCCCAGGTTCACTCTCTGGAATCGACTGCAATTCTTCAGAAATGAATCAAAGTTCCATCATGTTATTCATAGATTTTGCATGATGTTTGGACAAACTCATTTGAGGAACAGCAGAAACAGTAGGGGACGGCTTTTATCAGACTCGAGGCAACCAAGAACTCCCTGTCTCCCTGAGTAATCCAGCAGGATTTTATAGCTTATTTGTCATTGAATACTTACTACTTCTAAAAACTGACATTTTTGAGTTCCACAAACTATGAAATGCAAATACAAAATGCAATTATAATACAGCAGCCATGATTCAAGCATACATACTAAGGTGTTGCAAAAAGAAAATATGACATTTAAAATAGTGAAATGGAGGTTTAATTATTTCGGAAAATTTGTGGTCGCCCGCCCATTTCTATTTTTTTATGTTCAGAGATGTCACTGTATGCAGACTTTCCTTCTGCTTCTAGTAGAACGTTATGACTAATAATAATTTGCTTATTTATCTAACTGAATGCTTAAGAGACTTCTAAAAATAAGGTTTCCATTCAGTGGAATTAACTGGTTACACCTGTTAAGGTTTTCTGCATGAAAATGGGAACTTACATTAAATGCAGTGACGTAAAAATTTAAGCAGCAAAGGTAGATCCTTAATGAGGAAATGTAGCCTTTATTTGCAGAACACATATGTGCCTGTTCAGCTTAGGCCAATATTTCTCCTAAATCATGAAAAATCTGCTAAAAAAACGCAAAAAGGAAGGCGTCAATTATGTCTCTTAGAAAGCATATGAGGGCACATAAAGTATAGTGCCATTTCTTTTTAAAAATCTGTAACTGCTGATTATAACAGGAATAACAGAAAACAAGAACCTTTGTCAAGAGCAGGCTTGGTATTGTGCAGGTTCATCATGATGGGGAGGGACGGCCCGAAGATATCCATGTCCAGCAGACCCACATCTTCATGGCCGAGATGTTGCTTCAAAGCCACTGCCAGATTCACTGTTTGGTAATTGAGAAAATATTCTTCACTACCTATGTATGGAAATACAACTTCAAAACATATCTATCACAACTTGTAGCATGGCAATAAATATTCAAGGGAATATCTCACAACAGAAATGAAATATAGCTTCTCAATTTTAACTTTAGATTTATGCTTCTCATGGGAAACCAATCTTAGCAGTACACATAAGTAGGCATTATTCCATTATCAGCTACAACTGCGGAAGCTGATCATCCAACATCAGACACAGAGAATTAAATTCATGTTCACTTTCATTCAGAACAGCCCTGAACTTACAGATCAAATGGTAGCATATCATCAACCATAGCTAGAGTGTCTCATAACTCATTGAAGCTCATAAATGCTAACAAATCATCTGAGTGGCTCTTCATTAACCACTTCACCAATACATTGAATAATCACTAAGAATTTAATTACATTAACATCACTGCATCAGTAATGTCAAGAAATCCTTTTAGTACAATGATAATCATGCTGGTATACTCCAAGATAGAAATTTTGGTTAAACAGAGTCATAGTGTTTTTCAACATAGTGACATCATTTTCTATAATTGATGTTATGCTGCTTAAACATCTGTTACTTTGAACTCTACTTAGAAACCACTACATGCAGAAAACCTAACAATTAGAGGAACAATGGCATTGAAAAAGTAGCTAAATTGTAAGGGACTAGTAATTAGCCTCCAGACATGTTGGTAACACAGCAATTAATTACCCATTGATGCTGTTTTTTACCTGCAGTAGTTGACTTGCCAACACCTCCCTTGCCAGACGCAACAAGAACAACATTACGTACGCCAACCAGGGACTGCTTCTTGGGTAAGCCCCGTCCCATAACTTTCTTCTGATGCTCAGATAGGCTCGAAGTTCTTCCAACACCCTGCGAACAATTGTAACCTAATAAATTGATATAATTAAATTACAACACAATAATTACATATTAATATTTGAACATAAATTTCATCTACTACAGCAGCAGATAAACTATTGCCATTAATTTTAGTACGAGTAAATTCCTTTTGAGGTAACGCAGAGAATAGAAGTTTAAGAAAACTTGTATCATTCTAAACTGCTGCAAAATACCCTGGCTTTCTTACCTCTAGATCTATCCAATAGCATGAAAAGAAAAACCAATGATACGATAAACATTTTTAAGTGCAAATGTTTAGAAATTTTCCTCTTGATCATCTGTGCAGTAACAATAAAAAAGGAATAATACAAAACAGAAATACAAAACGAGTGCAAAAATAATCTAATCAAAGTATCAAAACCTAGCCTACTATCATCAAAATGCTAGATTTAAAACGTTAAGGACATAAATAACCTTATTGAACTTTAATCATTATTCAATTCTGGTTTGTTGGTAAAAACAAGAGATTTTAAAATATAAAAGTTGATTCATTTTGAGCTATTTTTTTTCATGTGATGCACTTCTTAATTTTCAATTAGATTAGGTTGACACCATACCTTTATTACTTTGATGTTGGTACAATTTATAAGTGCCTTTCATTTTAAATTTAGTTCATCATTAAAATTGCTTTGGAAACTTAACTAAAATCAAAGAAACTCAAGTAGTAACAAATATTTTATATGCTTTGCAGAAAATGTGCTACGCACATGTACCTTAGCAAGAAACAGTAAAGATGAATTAAGCCATCTGGCCTGAAGTTTGGAATCTAACATTGGTTGGTTCTATAGGGTTGATTTGAGGCATCCTTATTTTTCTGATTATGATGACTTTTGAGCATCTGCACATCCAAAACCAAAAACCCCAATTTATTGAGTTTTAACCAGTTGACCATAAAAAAGAGATACCCAGTCAGTTGATGCCTGTGTCACATTATAATATAATAATAATATCTGGTTGGATTCTTGTGGATAGTTCGCAGCACTTTTGGCAGACCAGCTTGCAGATGGTGAGCAGCCTCTGCTGCTGTCCAGCTTATAAATGGTCATTAGGCTTTCCTGATGATCAGCTCACAGACGGTCCGCAGCTTCTTTTGATGAAATTACGGTCAGCAGCCTCTCCTGCTTTGCTTGAGTCTCTCTACTAGTCTCTAGCTGGTCAAAAAAAAGGTGGTGCCAAATGTCTGTAGGAAGCCAATCCAATATTACAATAAGAAGCAATCAGTCACCAACTGACCAGGTATTTCTTTTTTTCCTACTGCTGACTGATAACTGGAGCACAAGACACAATGCACAATATAAACATATTTTTAACTGTTTCCAATTTCTTACACTTTTGAAAACCTAATTCAGCAACTCAGAAAAAATCATAAACTATGATCCTATAATGAAGTACAATCAATTGAACGCCCTATGCAGGACATTAACACAAGATAAATATAAACCCAACTTCCCTATTCTCATGGTCTTTTGACTATTAGCACTTGACGGGTGAGTCTATTAAATTATCTATAGTAAATAAAACTATCAGCATGTCTAATCTATAGTTGAAAGTATTTTGATTGGATTTTTTGACAGCTAGTTCTAATTTATTAGGTTATCATCCACTCATAGTAATTTTAAAAAATATTTAGATACACATGGTACAATTTTATCACTTTTAACATGTATTTATGGCTTTTATTTTTTTTCATATTCTAATGTAAAAAGGTTTAACCCTTTCGTGCCAATAGGGCATTATTGTTCCATTTTTAAAAGCATGTGAAAACACTAATT
>VOMN01068158.1:0-12152 GCA_014899125.1 Orchestia grillus | reverse complement strand
GGCGTGTTCGTGATTGATGGAAAGTTTGATAGTGTAGACGGGGCTTCTGATACATCCAATGTGTAGGACAATGAGACCCACCGCTCCATTGAGGTGAATGAGAAAAATACCTCGGTAGTATTTAAGTACAACTTTATGTGAGGGAATCGCAGTGTTTCGGATAGAATTTAAATAATACGGCTCCTCATGACCCGATGAAAAATGGAAGAAAATGAAATTTCGCTGATCCAATACTGGCTCTCGTTCGTGAAGTATTCTTATAAATGCAAAAAATAGTTCATCCTCATGAAAGTACATTGAATGGCAGTGAAAATGAAACCGTATAAAAGTTTCTACTGCCACTACTTACAAAGTTATAAATATTTTTAAAAATTGACTTTCTGTGGGCCATCCTGTATAATTATGTTCGTTGTCACCAATTGCGTGCGAGTTTTGTAGCCAGTGGCCCTTTCCTTTTTAGCCTTTATTTTTATCATGTTTTGAGATATTACATATTGCCACTAACCGGAGAGCATTCGGTACTATGATTAAATTGTGTGAATTGATCTTGTCACAGTACTCGTTCATTTTCGTCTATTTCAATGAACACGTCCTCTCGAGCATTTTTTATCGATCTCGTATTAATGATTCAGTATCTTCGAATTATAACAATGGAAAAAAACAGTAGAAAATTTGGGAACAAAGAATGTCCTCGTTCTTTAATAAGTTGTTGTAGTTGTATTGAAAGCAGCGCTTCAGTAACTCAGTCTATCTCGCACCAAAAGAGTAGGGACCATTTAGTATGGACTTAATAGAACGGGGATTCTATGCACAGGGTGTGTTCCCACACAAGATCCCCTGCGCATAGAAACAGCAAGTTAAGAAGGAAGAGTAAGAAAAGACAAATAAGAAATAGCGAAGAAGGAATGAAAACGGAAGGAAGCTAAGTGAGCACGAAAGATAGAAGTCCCGAAGGCCTATCTAAAGCTGAGGTACCCTAGCAGTACTCCCCTGGGGGCGCTAGTCCCCATAGCATAGGACAGGCAAACCTAACTAACCTACTTCTATTGCCTATGGCCTATCCTATGTCCCCTGAGGGGAAGTGATCTTTAATAAATAATGTATAAAAGAATTATATTCGGTAGATGAATATAGTGAGCGTGTTTGTACGGTAAAGGTTACTGAATATTTCTTTCTCATCATAATCTCAATTAATTTACGAGTACTTGCTTCCCTCATTTTGCTGGTCACGGTAGTGGACTCGCACCGCAAAAAAATGACGGGGCAAATGATATTAAATTCTTGATTAAGAAGCCTTTTTATTTACGGTAGCTCTGATATGACATAAAATGTTATTTTCAGTATCACTGATACAGATTGCTTTAGCTGACTGTCTCACTTTTAGTTACAGACGGACGGAAGGACCAAGCAAGCAACACTGGGCTTTTATTACATAGTGGAATTATTTCCTGTTGAATTTGGAAATGGAATGACTGTGCTGAAGGCATATTACCTGGAAATGAAATTTTAATACTCAAGTAAATGATGTTTCAAATGACACTTAGCAATGCCCGATGAACTTTTCTCTGCCCTCAATTTAAATTTATTTGGCAGGTTTTGATAAAATAATCCATGGAATATACCTAATTAACAACCGCTTAGAAAAGGAAGGAAGCGAACTGTGTGAAAGTAATGAAGGAAAGCACAGTTCGCTGGTATTAGCTGTTGCTGTGCTGCTTCCTTAGCCCGAATGACACATCCTAACGACTGTGACCGCTTCTACCTCTGCTGAACCTGACTCCTACGCTGCTGTGCGAGTCTGGCGAGGCACCATCATACGGCAAAACTCTAGTGCACAAATTGAAGTTCTTCCACTTGAGAAATAATCGGCATAGGATATCAAAGTATGTAGAAGACAATTTTTCCAAAGCAGTGATACATTACGATTTCAAATTCAACCCAAAAGTGATAGGAGAGAAAGAAAAGGAGGTGGGAGTGAAGTGATCGTTTGATACCCGATTACTCGTTTCTATGATGTTGCCTCGCATCGCCTTTGTGTAGTCATGGCAGAATTATGACGAGTACACGTGAAACTGTAGAGTTAGAATAGCGTTCAGAGTTTAAGATGCGAAGTTGAGGTGTTTTCGTTGGTCTTTGCACACTACTCATCCTTAGTGATAAGGTTCCATTCATAAAGCTGTGCCTATTACTCTCTTTATAAATTTGAACTAATCTGTTCTCATGCTGCCCAGGAGACGAGCAGTTCGAGCTGTCGACCGTGAACCCGGTGTTGGTGATGGGGCCGCCCCTCACCGAGGCCCACAGGTCGGCCACTTCCGTGAAGATCTTGCAGGACGCCATCACCGGCAAGAATCCGGGCGCTCCAAAAGTCCTCACGCCCGTGTGTGATGTGAGGGACGTCGCCCAGGCTCATCTCGAGGTAACTTATTCACTCACCTCGAATAAGGGAATCGAGTGGGGGGGGTGAATTCGTTGAAGATGTTTTTCTTTCTCCTTCTCGTCGTCGTTGAATAGCTGTGCCTCTTTCAGGACGGAGATATTATTTTATCTAGTTTATTTTCTCCTTATACGTGTGCCTCGTAGGATCACAATGTCTGCATAGATTCTACGTTTTCTGGAGTCTACGCTGTATGGCTGTTGCGCTCTCTTTGGATCCCGTCACATGTGGGTATGGAGCTTCAAACTAACATTCTGATTCACCTGGAGACACCATATTACAACCTTAAGAACTCCATGTTGAATTTTAGATTTACTTATTAAACACTTATCGCATAAAAAATGAAGTGCAGACCGTACGTCCCTTTTCGGACTTTATTTAATTTTATTAAAACTTGTGATGTATTACGGATATTAAATATACACATCAGCATCTCGTTCCCAACTGAAACACGTAACCCAGATTCACAACGCTGGAATAAGAATAGCGATAAATACACTACGATTATCGCCTTTCGTTAGCATATACATTTGCAGCATCAGGTATAAAAACACTTAAATCCTCCAGAAACTGCATTACTGGAACACTTGTCACTATCTGTATTGATAGGTAGTTCAATGCAGGTAATTTAAATTTAGATGTGTCGTGTTCATGTAATCTATCATAATTGTTTGATTATGTCTCGAATTATTGTATAAATTATTGCCTGGATATTTTCAGAAATGTACCGATATTTAGGGAATCCCGAAGCTTTTGCGTTTTTATTTTGATATTTTTTTATCGTCAGAAAATGAACCAAAGAGATCTCAAGAATTGTGACCCTGATTTCATTTTTTCTCATGAAAAGATAAAAGTTATAAAGCACGGCATTGTCTATGCCTAGTGTTTGTCAGTTTTGTGCGCTGAACGTATGCATCACGCTCATCTTTTCCTCTTTCCGTACGCAGTGTTGTCCAATTACGTACATATCAGCATGTGCGCTTTCGTTTTCTCTCCGCCAGTGCCTAACTAATCCCAAAGCTGCTGGACAGCGCCATATCATCTTTTCCGGAAATATATGGCTGAAGGACATCAATCAAATTCTTGCCGACGAATTCAAGAGCCAAAACTACAAAGTTCCTACAAGGGAGCTCCCGAACTGCGCCATTTGGCTCGCTTCCCTCTTCAATACCAGCATCAGGAAGGACGTCTACCCACGGCTGGGGGCCACCTTTGAAATTGACAACACGAGGGTGAGTTATTCTCGGTGTTTTCGTCTTATTCTGCATGCTTGGGATGTGGACCAAAGAGTGTAAGAACCGTACATAATTTTTAAGATTAGCTCTTGTCATTCTATTTGAGTCGGAAAATGGAGAGACACTTCTTTTATGTTGTATATCAAATATATAGAACCTCTTCCTTCGCAATTGTGCTCGTTATTACCCACCATGGTGTTGTGATACTTCCTAATATAGGCTTCCTATAATAGGAAGTAATCTATCTATCTATCTAGCTTATAATACTAAAACTTATTAATTAGAATAAGGGACGCCCAGGATCCATATTGTAGGTTAAGATTCGGAAACATCCACTGGGTTTGAAATTTATTACTCAAGCGTGCGAAAGCTTGGGTAATCAATTTCAAACCCAGTGGATGTTTCCGAATCTTAACCTACAATACTTAAACTCTGGTCGTCTAGCTGATGTCTGCGAAACAGAAGGAATTCCGTCGTGAGGTTCTAATGGCTTACTAGACACTGCCAGCACTCATTCCGAGAGTCTGAACACCGATATAACAAGAGGTGAGGTATGGATGTACGGGTACAACCTGCAAACAAAAGGCTGTCGTCGCAATGGAAATCCGACGAACACGTACCCCAGCACCTAACACATTGGCCAGTAGGTAACGACTGACACTCAAAAGTGGAAAAATATAACCATACGCAGTTAAACTGCATCCCTCCATTGTGCGTAATGGCGTCACCCTAGCATCACTACCTGTCCTGGAAAAATTCAAGATTGGATAATTCTTGAGCAGACCTTGCACTCTAAATATTTTATGACTTTGTCCCTGATAACGGTCTGCCGTGTCAATTTTATTTGTTATACTCCTCACCATAAGTTATTCAGACTTAATTTGAAATACGAACCAACCCTTGACCTGCAGCAATGTTGAATTTGCCCAAATTCCTCACTAGACTCGGTTCTACGCTCAAAGTCAGCTCTGATTATACTGAGAAATAACGTTAATTTTCAGGAAGCAAAAGTAAACAAATTGATTTGTCTTAAAATTTTGTCGATTCAAAACTATGTTTTATAGTCCTTGGCAAAAACCTTGTGGTATCATATTCAATGACTTCAGGAATATAATAGAACTTTCAATCAATAATAGACCATTCACAGTTGACTATTTTAAAAAGTCTCAGATCGCTTAATGTTTCAGCTATTTAAAACTACGATAGTGAGATTCTGTTTAATTTTTTTCAATATTATGGTGTATGTATGCTAACAGAAACTCTGATATGCCTATTGAGTTGTATGCTTTTCGATTCATTATCCCTTTATTGTATGCCAGAATAGCTTAGAACACGACATTGTTTTTGACCGGTGTCGGACCTTGAACATGTCACTGTTGTGTTCATTAGACACTGTGAGCGTAGCTTTGTTATTTGCTCGTACCGATGTGTTCAACTTGTGCTGTTCATGTTGCAGATGACGGATGTTCTTGCCATCAAGCCAACGCCTCAGAGGAACTCGATCCTGGACATGGCTTACGCGATGATAGAACTCGGCATTGTTCCCAAAGCGAGCGGTTACACTGGAGTGAGTTCCATTGTCCGCGTCGAATTTTTATGCTTCATTATATAATATAAATTACTCATTGCTAAAATTTGTATTCGAGGTGCTGGTTTATATATTATGTGTTCCATTTTACAGCACCGTAATGTTTTCGTACATATCCTTGTTATATTTTTACTGTGAATATCGCTTCTGTTGTACAGGTTTCAGCAGTGTTTTGTGAGTACTAAGGTCTATTTTTTTTACAGCCTAAGTTCAGCGAGCGCGAGTCATCTGGTTCTATCAAAGCCGGTGAGAATATTTATAGTCTATGTGAGTATATCTATATCGTTTTTATGTATTTAGTCTTGGATTAGTGTGAACTTCATGCCATCACATGTTAGGAACGCCTACTCTCCCTAAACTAGGCCTTGAAATGAGTGACACCATCTCTACCGGGTTGGCTTATGTTAAAAGTTGGTATTCTTCATAAATAGTACTGACTGTGTTCCTACCTCTAGAGTTACTTGATGAATTTCGTTTTCGGTACGTTCTTTAACTTTTCTATGTGTTTCGGGCTATTAATACTCCTGACTTTATACCGAACTGGAACTTAGTGTTTTTGCCTTGCTTTTCACTCTTATGTGTTGGTGTTAATTAAGAGAAATACGAATATCTGATGGCGCTGCATCCGCTTCAATATCCCACTTGGTACGTTATGTACGTATTATACACCCAATAACGACCGTTTCGCATCGCCTCGTACAGCCGAGTTTTGTGAATATGAGTTGGTAAGCTCGACTTGCATGCGTGCGCTGACGGTGTGATTTCATCACCTGCCTGTGAGGGACGTGGGTGCTTCTCAGAGGTTACCTCCACCCATCAGTATATGAGTATATGTTTATTACTCAATAAAGTGTGTTGATATTTTTTGGAATGTAGTTAGTGTGTCATTCGTACCAAAAATAAAACTTAGGAGGAAATTGTCGTTCAATTACTGAAGTAATTTCGGTTCTGTAATGGGTACGGTACGAATTCACCGAGTATTAAAAATGTAAACTAAAAAACAAGTTACCTTTTTGTATTCCATATTATTTAGGTAATTTTAGTAGGAAAATGTAGAGCCATTAAATAATGAAGAAATCCTAAATTGCTATAACTTCAGTGACCCGTTCTAATTAAGTATTATTACCATAAGTGGCCACGCAATGAACGCTTTGCAGTAATGTGTCAAACTTGCAATCGCAAATGAGGAAGTGCGAGTTGTGAGAATATGTCGCAGATTTTGAAAATTTCCCTTCTGTAAATAAACGAAGAATTGAGTTCAGGTGGGAACTAGGTATTAAAAGTATGCTAGAAAGAAATGCTTCCTTGAATTCGTTATCTTGAGCATATCTGCTATGGTGAAAAGTTTACTCAAGTCTCGTCAACATGTTCATGTATCTTTTACGTGGTGCAGATGATTTGGGTGGGACTGACATCGAAGGTGAGCTTCACATTAGTCGTGACTTTGTCGAAATAAAGCTTGAAATTTTGAAAAGTTTCCTCCCTTTACTACCGAATGAGAAGGAATCAGTAACATGTGCTGCTGTCCAAAACTGCGGTGAAGCAACACGCTGTGCTATTGTTTATTTATTGAGATTCGCGTTATTAGATTTTGAGGCATAGAATTATTGTGTCTAGCGGTAGCTTAATTTATAGGAATTCATTCACACTCGAAAATGAGACTGCTTCAAGTTTTATTATATCAGAATATTTGAATTACTTTCAAAATTTTGATGTAAGTACAATGAAATGAATTGCAAAGTGAACAGGAGGAATGTAATGAAAATGTGCGGGCTTAATGTTATATTTGCGTATTCTTGATTACACGTAGAGGTGTGCATTTCTTGGTGCCGCATGACGCTCATTGGAGACCATTTCAGAGCCCATAGTTTCCTGGTGTTTGTACAGCAGCATTGCTATGATCACTGTCACCTTGCTTGTTTGCGATGGCCATTCAAGAAATTGGTAACGTCTCTTTCTGAACGTATTGGATAGTGTTATTTTGGCAATGACAATGCAACTAAAATTATCTCATTGTTGTCGAATTGAACTGACGCTTCAATTTTGTAAAATACAATTTTCACGGTAACTATGCATCATCATCTAAGTCAACTCAAGCACTCTAACGTTTCATTTACAACTAATCAATTTTTATTGTGCAGCTTGAAAAACGTGCGTACGAACAACGGCTGACCAGCAGAGGTGCTTATCCTCAGTGACGTCGAACTTCGCTTTCGCATCTGCATGAAGTTTTGCGCTCCAAATTCTTAAGTCCAATTTTAATGTATTACTGCATGTAGTTTACCTAGATTTTTTCATCCTTAAACGTTGCTGATAGTCTCGGCCCAAGTTCGATGTTCACACAAGTCAGAAAAACTACCAAAGGACCTTTAAACTGTGATCCTTGGTCTGTATACTCTGATTTTGTATTATTGTGTGAATCTATTGAGCACAATACATTCATGTTCGGTATATGCAACGGTTACATTGTGTCAGCCATCTTTATGGCCTTATTTTAGAACTGGTAACTACTCATCACTTAGTTTTCGTTCAGTAGTTCGGAACGTAGAGCATGTGCCACTAACTTCAGCCTTGTGGGCTACAGCCACTTTTTTACCTTGTAGTTTAAGCTCTATTGTTTCTGTGCTTTGCAATATCCGCTGCGCAGTTGTTGATCTCTTGCAGTATAATCCGTTGGACTGTTTTTTAATTTCTTTAATTGTTGTTTGTTGAGAACGTAGTTTTATTTCTTGAGCTTGTGTGTTGAAAGTATTGCTCTCTCTTCAAGTAGTCTAGTCGGTGTTTCGATAATTTTTCAATTGATGAAGTTTAGTAAGTGTTCATATATTTCTTAAAGAATTTTTGCCTCGTAAAATGCTCTCTACCGACGGCCATGCCATTCGGATTTTCGCGATTTTATAAAGTGACTTAAGTGGTATTGACACGAAGCCTGGGCGCACGCTTGTTCTGGGGCCCCCTTTGGAGGTAAGAGAATCCCTCCAGCAAGGTATATAATTAATCATGGTTTGCTTGATTTCACTGTTACACCTGCTTAACTCTCAAATCGGTTCAGTATGCAAATATAAGTAGCATTAGAAAATATCATGATAAAAGTGACAACTCATTGACTGATACGTTTCTAATTCGAAATTGAAATACCAATTTACACTGAACTTACTGAACTTGAATTACGTTTTAATTGGAAAAATATCTGTTCCTTAGTTGTCGTGTTCAAAATTTGTGATAACAAACGTAGGCAGTACGCTAGTCGTTCCGGCGCTAGACTAGTTTAGTCACAAGTCATAAACAATAAAAGTTATGAAATCCTATCACTTTCGTGTCTTGGAAACACTTGTTTATCTGCAATAACATAATCGACACTTTGGAGCCACTTTAAGCTGCCTGATCTTTATTCTCTTTTAATAGAAAATAAAATTTATCTTTGACTAAAACTCCTACAGACATGTGCATACCGTAGTCTTGTGCAGTCAAGTGAAGTCAAATGGAGGATACTTGGTCTGCCACTCCTTTTACTGTGCGGAAGTGTTATCGAAGTGAAGGCATTATTACTCTACATTCCTACATAGTTGGAACAGGGCGACTTGACTCTACACTCACAATTGTTACTGAATGGAAGTCGAGAAAGTCATAGGATATGCTGACGTTGCACTCATATTTCCTTCATAGTGACTTTGTATCTGTGATAGGTGTGCCTTATGTGTGTGCTAGTGTTAAGTGTGGGGTCATCTCTCTAGTGTAGCGAAGCGATACTGACGCTTTTCTTTTTGGAATGTACTATGGGAGTTTTTTACTGAAATATAGTGTGGTGCACCTGTCTTTTTATTTAATTTCACCGTAGAGCTATCAAATCGCTTGCCAAACGAGTACTTTTGTCATAGAAGATTCGCAATATGATTGTTTCCATTTTTTCAATGAAGTTTTTTAACCGTGAATTTGTGCTTTTTCATAACCATTACTTCTTTAATAAATCATAGTTCCACGTGCTTGCGTGAAACAGTTCTTTTGGTATTTTTTCATATTTTTAGTTCGTTTAGTCGAATGTGAGAGTTGAAAACTCGTTTTTTTTCTCATGGACTAGAGAAATGGAGTGTTCATACGAAAGGATAATTTTTGCAGCGCATCTTGAGGAGGCGAGAGCTTCGTTTGAGCATGTGGTTATGTATAGGTGCTAGACTTCTTAGTTCATCTGTGGGGAAAAAAATTGTTTATTCCTAGGTCAGTCACGTGCAAAGCATATAATAATCGGTTTTTCAGTCAGTAAGATTACCGCCTTAAAATTAAAATGTGGGAGTCTCGATGAAATTTCGGATGGTGATTCTTAATTCGTTCCTAAGCGACAGAAGTCAAGTATTAACCCAAACATCGTGTGATCTTCGTGCTTACCTTGATATAATTCCAGTGCAAATATAGCTTATAGCAACCGAGATTCTTTTGTACATTAAATAGACCACAAAATGATAAAAGGTGGACCTATTCCGAATTCTTCAGAGTAAATTAGAATTGTACGACTGATCTACGGTGATCTGCCCACTAGTTCTTTTACAACGTATATTAAGGGTGGAACATGAGTAAACGATTGTATTCTACAAACTTGTGTTATTAAAAAGGAATGACCATATATTCCAAAGGTAAAGCAAATAAAGACGAGACATATGATATGCTAAATTGCTTGGAAATAACTAAAGTAAGAACGCAGTGCATCAATCAAAGATGCAAATCATTTTGATACTGAAAACTATGATTTCTAGTTTGATAGCTGAGTGTCCTTGCTCACTACGATGTGATGGATAATTCTAATCGACAAAGTTTAAATTATTGTATAAATTTGTTGAATATATCATATATGTGAAAATCGCATTAAAGGACCTTAAAATAAGGTTATGCTGAAAATGTTGCTAACAATACAGAATACGACTTTGAGTGGAGGTTTGGTGTATTAGATAGCAACAGTCTTTCATCCCGTGATACTTACGAAACATTGCGAGCATTTGCACAGCTTAATCATCATACTTGTAACAGATGATGGATAAGAGTTAAACCGCAAATGATGGTGTACAAGAATGTACAGAGTCTCTACTGCACTAAGTTTGAACAAAATGAGGTATCTACATTTTAGAAAAGGGTTGTATTGTATCGAATCTTTTAAGGTTTCATGCATGCGAGCTCTTGAACGATGTTAGATGCTCAAGAAAACGAAACACGTATTCTGAGTCAGCGGTCTTAGCCGGTTAGTAAATGTTCTGTTCATGATCGCAGCGCTAATGATCTAAGGTGAAAGCCACTAAAGCAAATTTCGAGACTAAAATTGGAAACGTATATACATATACCCAGACATACGTACATTGATATGTATGCGTGCATGTTATTGCTGAGAGGCAAAATGACAAGACTCTTTTTCCTTGGAAACATTTTGTGACCGGAGATTTTTAGGTACTGAGATAGATTGTTCCACAACAAGGCTCCTGAGACTGACACAGCTTTTCGCCGTATGTCAGCTGAACGGTAGCTCAGCAAGATGTCATTTCTCCTGTTGTTTTTTGTTTACGGCTTTGGGAGGCTGGAAGTTTACAATTGTTGCAATGTTCTGAGGGAGGTGTAAAGAGGAGAAAACATCACGCTTTGCGAATGAAAAATCTTTGCTGTAAGAGGATCCAGCTCAGTTTCTTTAGGAGAGGAGTTGCATGGTCACGTTTCTTAAAATTACCGTTACAAACAAACTTGAATTTTTGTAACTCTTTCTGAAGACATAAGAAGCGGTACTGGCGATCACCATCATTGTGAGCGCTCTTAGAAGTTAGTCATTCAGAAACTCTGCCAGTAAATCAATCTTTACAACATTCCAATTCGGCCAGTTCAACCTCACTTCACTCGAACTCAAACATGGGTGCTGCAACGGCCGAAGCAAATTATAACGAATCTAAAAAAAGACGAAGCGACTCCAGCGATTTTGAGACACGTGCGTAGAGGGAATGACCAGACACATAAATTGATATACACAGACTGTTCGAAACCACATACATTTCTTGGAGTCGAAACCGCGATAAGAAACTCGTCAGGATTTCACTACCTCTAGTAGCAAGCTTAATGACAGCGGAGCTACATACATGCGATCAAACTTGCTGTCGATATAATACAATGCATTCGGCTTCGTATGACCGATGGTTATTACGACCAAATTAGCTTCTTCTCTGACGTTTATCTTTTCATACTTTTCTTTCTCAATTTGATGTTTCTGTGCACAAGGAGTCTTGTGTGGGACCACACCTGCGCAAAGATTCCACCTTTTCTAAAGTCCATATCAAATGGTTCCTACTTTTCGCTCTTTTGAGATTCATTTCCATGTGACTAGATAGCTTAAAACTAACTAATAATAATGATACGGCACCCCTGGCGAAGTAAACTATGATTTTCATAAATGCATAGTCAAATTCGTCTTGTCTTTTGCTCACTTATACCTGTTCTGTTGACGTACTAATTCTTCTCACAAAGATTGAACCCAAAAAAAGTCTCGTAAAAAACAGACTTAACATTATGATACTCCAAAAGTAGGATGTGGAACTAAGCCATTACTGAAAGCTCAAGCTGACGAATTTGCCATAAAGGTTAAAGTTTGTGTGAAAATTTTAATGCGGTATCTCTCTACTATTGATATTTGCAACGCACTTACAGCGAACGAAGCACTAATATGCAAGAGTTCCAACGAGTAGACAATCGCCGTCAGTGTTGCGGTCCTTAAATCGTTTTGTGTAGACGGATCAATTATCTAGTGTGGAATTTCTCGTTAGAGGAATTGGAATATTTTATGCCATCGAGATCAAAAGTAAGCCCGGTTATTTAGTTCACTTATAGTGCAGTTGACAGAGCTGGGCAGCGCTACTTTGAAATGTAGCGG
>VOMN01068156.1:0-29180 GCA_014899125.1 Orchestia grillus | reverse complement strand
TATTTCTCTATCGAATAAAACAAGGTTCAACATCCTGACAATCTTAATTCTTGTTGTATTAGCAAATGAAAAAAATGATAAGTTCCTTCTGAGACACTCTGCGGTCAACTATGCACGTTTAAATCGGCTCAATCTATTACCAAATTTCCATAGTTAATTTGGAGTGAATCAATACTGTCATAGGGCACCTTTTGAGCGACTTGTTTCGGCAAAGTCTGATCTGGCATTAATATGATCTCATAATTGAAGGACATTCACACCCAGTGCTTTTGTGGTATGCAATTGTAAAAGTTAACCTTTCTACAACTCAATAGACATCAAAACATGTAATAGTAGTAGTAGTAGTAGTAGTAGTAGTAGTAGTAGTAGTAGTAGTAGCAGTAATAGTAGTAATAGTAGTAATATTAGTAGTAGTAGTAGTAGTGGTAATAGTAGTAATAGTAGAAGTAGTAGTAGTAGAAGTAATAGTAGTAATAGTAGTAGTAGTAGTAGTAGTATAGATTACAGCTCTTCAGTCAGTCGAATTAGAGATCATTTAGTATAGACTACAGAGAAAGGAGAATCCATGCACTAGTTGCGCTCCCACCCAGAATTTCCTGAGTATAGAAGCAGCAAGTTACGAATTAAGAGAAAAAAAGACAAAGAAGAGATAGCACAGGGTGCGTGAAAATGGAGAGAAGCAAAGTGGGCACGAAAGATAGAAGTCCTAGAGGCCTACCAGTAACTGAGGTAACCTAACAAAGTCATCTTAACAAGCACTCAAAATTTTACCACCGCATTTCTATTTACGAGCAGCAACAAACACACTTATAGATCAAAATTATAAATCCATAAATTGTCTATAATTACAAATAGAGTTATTAAACAAACATCGCAAGAAGCACGCTGGAATTTCATTCATGCATTCTGTATGACCTAGATTGGCATAAACTTCATAAATTTGAGAGTAATGCTTATTCTGCCCTAGACTCGGGCTGCCGCTAGTAGCCAGCACTTCATCTCGCCCTGAGGCATTTGCCTTCTGCTGGGCAATTTGATTCCAATTCCGATCAGAATTCCGTGCGTCTGGGCACGCTGGTCCATGTTCTCGATTGCATTTCTCACCCAGGTCTCCTGCGCTCGACTTCGCGTAGTTCAGTTTCAAATGAGCGTTTAAATTCATGTGGCCCTTGACGTGCGTGTGCTTCTGTGCGTGCCATTTGCCAAGTGGCATAAATATTATGCGAGGGTTGAATTCAGTATCTGTGATACGCAAATGATTTACCTTCCACAATGCGAAAAAAGGAGGGTTATTAGCCGATTGATTTTAGGGTCACATTACACTTGAAAATCTTTGAGCAGTTATTTCGTGCGACCGCTCAGCCATGTATTATGCCGTTCAAGTTTTGATGTACTAGTCTGTATCCCCGCGCACACCACCGGGGAAATGTAGAAAGGGCTTCATATATAACTCTGTTTTTGCGCTGTGTTACTCACGGAAATACTTCTGACAAAATGCGATGATAAATTCAAGGATATTTTACACAATTATTCAATGAAATCTTTGAATCTTTATGCTGCTGGAAGTTTGAAAAGCTTACATATTTATTCACACGCTTTTTTGTTTGCTAGTTTGCTTGATTGCAATACATGAAATATACAGGTATTTATATGGGAGCAGGCGTCGTGAACACGAACGGTTCTCAAAGTCCAGCGGATTCATAACTCAATAATATGAAATAGAGATGTGGCCGTTGTTTGTATATTCAGTGAACTCAACTTATGACCCATGATTCAACGGTCTTGGCCGAGGACACGAGTGTATGTTACAGACATGAGTGAAACAAGGTATTACGTGAAATGGCTACTTCACGCTATCGCTAGGCTAGGCTTCGCTACATCTGCTGAGGTGAGGTGAGGTTGGGTAAGGTTGAGTTAAGTTCGGTTAAGTTGGGTTAGGTTAGGTTAAGTTTGGTTAGGTTGGGTTAGGTTACGTTAGGTTACGTTACGTTACGTTAGGTTAGGTTAACTTAGGTTAGGTTTGGTTCGGTTAGGTTTGGTTATGTTAGGATGGGTTTGGTTGGGTTAGGTTGGGTTTGGTTGGGTTAGGTTGGGTTAGGTTGGGTTGGGTTAGGTTGAGTTATGCAACTAGTGTAATATGGGCCACAAAATTTCCGTCTCTAAGTGAAATTACTGAGTGAATAATTCATTTTGCATAATGCTTTTATTCTTTAGGCAGCACCCGTAACGACTAGTTTTACTGTACGTCTGTAACATATACGAAGGGCCACTAAAAACTTTTCGGACGTTTCCTCAATTATCAGAGTAACATTGTTTTCCATCTCAATTATACGGAGGCGGAATTCAGAGGTAGAAATGTAGGCTTCAAAAGCACGCATGTAGATCTTACAGATCTTACGTCTCAAAATAAGTTCATGTGTGAAAAATGACTTTTTTAGGCCACTGCATGGAATGGTAACTTTTCACTGCCTCTCGTGCTGGGATTATTAGAAAGCGCTATGATTTTTTACTTTTTTCTCAAAAAAACGAGCAGAATTTGACGCAAGCAATGCTGGTGCAGTCGTGGTTCTTCCCTCTACGGATATTGGAAATTATCGAGAACATTTGGAGGAAAATTGCCTCGTTTGGGTATTTCCCTTTCAGTGAAGCAGCCTTTGTACCGAGAAATTTAATTTCAATAGATTGGCTTCCATGTTTCTGTGAAATCTATGGCCAATTGTCATCACATCGACCAACACATACATACACACAAGCACGTACACACACACACACACACACACGAGCGCGTCTGTGTTCAGAATTTTCAGATAATTTCAAGAAATATAATCGAAAAACAATTCTAAATTAGGTAGAACATGTCTTTAAAGTAATGAATGGCCTTTTCGATAGAATTTCAGATGTGACAAATGACTACTTTGCTTAATGGAATGACCGCCGCAACATCATTATTAAAACCATTATAAATATCCTTCGGAATATGCACATCACCATAAGTTTTTTACGAAAGTTTACATATTAGTCCAAATAAAACAAGGTCCTGTAGACCCAAAACGAAATTGAAATTGAATTTCGTTTTTGAAATTGCGTTTTTAACGATTTGGTTACAGGTGGGGCTTTATAAAAAATTAAATTGAAATGATCACATACTAAATTCTTCGCCTAAGACGTCACTGAGAGAGATTTACCTCGCAGAAACCAACGCCGGTTCAACTCGGGTCTCAAGGATTGTTGTCTTGGAATAAACCAAATATGAACAACGTAATTACATCTTATCAGTCTACTAAAAATACAAACGAAACTTTTTTGTAAATGAATTCCTGATGCTATGAAGGTGAGAATAAAGTTTGCACTGAGGCACATATGAAGAAGTTATTTTTAAAAGATAAGATAAGTGGTTGTTCAAAACTTTTTTGTCACAACCAGCAATAAAAAATTCTAAGTACACGGGTGCACGGCACTCAAACTCAAATGAAGTGAAGACAAAACCTCTGAAAATCATGACGCTCTCAGATCTGTACTATCTAGCGAATCTAGAATACCTAAAAACTAGTTATAGGGGACTAGTCTCGAACTAAGAGGAACCATAATTGTTTACACCCATTTTTCTCATTTTTCATTTCTAGGAATTTGTTTTGTATTTTTTTTTTCTTTTCTTTCCATGAGTCTTTTTTATTCGCTATACAGTCGACCATGACTGTGTACTCATGAATTCATTGACTCTACCCACCATTTCTGGCGGGGCGCGTCTGCAAGTATGTATTACTTGTATTACCTCTTAAAGCCGTTCCAGTTATTTTACTCACGGGTAGTAAAGAAATAAGTTGTTATTTCTCACGATACCTACCAGGATTAGATTTAGGTTAAAGAATGCAAGGAAAATCTTTGGTAGCCTCTCATTTCTTCATAGCTCGTTTTCAAATAATTTTAATTTTGGGTCTAATTTTTATTAAGCCAAGTATTTTAACATCTTCTCCGTATGTTTGTACGTAATAGTACTGAACATGATGAAACTTTTGCTCATATCGGTCCAGATATCATTCATTTAACCTCAATGCATTGCCAAACGTTAACGATATTGAAAATTAGGTCTTTGTCAAAAGTCAAAATTAATTATAATTATTTAAGTCAATTAATTAAGTCAAAATAAATGAAAATAAAATCCAACACTCCCCTATTTTGTGCTGGATCTGAATTCACTTCATCAAACGATAGATGAAATAAGTAATTCTGTCTGAAAACTTATTAATCATTTTGATATAAACTTCCTTGAAATCGGGCTACGAGGTGAACGAATATCTAAAAATATGATTCTTATGTAAAATTAAACTAGCTAGCATTCACACCGTAACGATGGTAAGCGTGTCGGAGGAATAAGTACGTACCCATCTGAAAAAGTAAATTTTAAAGTAATCCTAAATGCAACGGTAAACCTCGGTCACATCGAAACTTTATTCATGGAGCGATCAAAAAACTATGGACGTGTTATAGTAGGTACTATGTACATATATACAGACACCCTTCAATGTGTCAGCGACCTTTCTTTAATAATGAACTTAATCGTATTCTATCACTGTTTAACAAATCACTACAAATGATATTGTAATCTGCAAAGATTTTAGTTACGATCTTCTCAATCATAAAAACAGCGAACAAACGTCAAACTTTTTCATGCAATCCGCTCCAAATCCCTTCTCTCATTAATCTTTTCTTCCACTAATCTTTTCCGCTATTAATCCCTTCTTCCATTCATCCCTTATTCCGCTAATCTCTACTTCCATTAACTCATTCTTCCATTAATTCCTTCTCCCAATAATCCCTTCTCCCATTAATTTTTTCCCCCATCAATCCCTTCTTCGATTCATCCCTTATTCCACTGATTTCTATTTCCATTAATTCATTCTTCCGTAAATCCCTTCTCCCATTAATCCCTTCTTCCATTCATCCCTTATACCACCACTCCCATTTTTTATTTATTCCTTCTTCCATTAATCCTTTCTTCCATTGATCACTAAGCCCACAAGCTCTCGCCAAGCTCTGCCACCCTAATTGACAATTTTATTCTTAATTACAAAATGCAGCTTTAATGTTCCTTAGAGATACTAATTTCCGATTTGTTCGACCATTTTCCGATGCTTTTAGTGGAGAGAACATGTTCAATGCGAGCAACGAAGTGCAGGCTGAAACTTATCAATACCGTAGAATAAATGAGTCTAACCTACGAGCAATGCACACTATGATAACAGAATCACCTCTTTTTCTCATCGTTAATAATGAAATAATTTGAGCCACAAACATCAACAATGTATTGTTAAATCTGATATTATCAACTCTTCGTATAAATAATCATTATCGTTCTATCATCAACCGTACAATAATGCTAAGGAATTACTCAAGACATCATTATCGCTATTAGAAAACAGCATGAATGTCATGTAATACTCCATGAAAGAAAAACAACGTTAACATTTTATTACGGATTCAGTTATTACAATTTCATGCCTAACTTTTTCATGCCATGATTCATTCAATTTCTCAATTTTCTTCAATTTTCTTCAATTTTCAATTTTCTTAATTCAGAAACGACCTCAGGAAACATACTAAACACGCTTCAACAAAAATTCGATATAAAGACTGCTAAAGCACACTGCGGACAAAATTAAATCTATTACTCAAGATGCTGTAATGTATCGCGAACAAAAGGATGTAGCGTTCATCTTGAACAATATTTCGTTAATGCAAGAGAAAAAATGTTTATTTTACTATCACAGATTCTACTCAGTACCTGAAATGCATGGAACATATTCATGAAAGTGAGTAGTAGTAGCAGTAGTAGTAGTAGTAGTAGTAGTAGTATGAAAGTGATAGCAGCGATAGTAGTAGTATAGTGACTAAACCACGCCGAAAGAGAAGGGACCATTTAGTATAGACGTGGGAGAACGGGGAATCTATGCACAAGGTGTGTTTCCACACAAGATCCCCTATGAAGTGAATAGCTGTGAGCAATTTTCTGCGAAAGTTAGTAATTTTCCTTAGCCCCTGCTAACGCGTTCGAGTTATACAATGAGAATTTTACTCGTCAGGAACGCGGCGGCTGCTGCGTTAGAATATTCTTCATCACACTTGACTCGCTGGGACATTTGTGGCTTGCTTGTCTACCTGTTTAGTTGTCCCAGAGTTGTATCTCTATTTTTAAGATTCGAGTTTTATTAGTACTATCAAACATATGAGGCTCATACCGAGCAACTTGTGCAGTGTGTAGTCATACAGCGACAGTGTTGATCTTATCCTGTTTAGTTTTTATAAAAAATCCCATTGATCCTATTTTGATGTTATGAATGGCAGGAGGCAGACTCCATGGCTTCCGAACACAGCCTCTGTGTTCGGTCCAGTCAATATTGATCTGTTGTCTGCAAACCAATCAGTAATACTGAAGTGGGTGCAACTGAAAATATGAATAGTGTATTTTTAGAGCTGAATGTTCTATGAGGTATTCGTCCTGAATTCAATCAAATAGTGCTTTAAATTAATTCAATTCGGAAGCCTGATGCAATATTGACATCCAAAAGGGGACAAAATACAGTTTTGTTGCAAGTACCGTGATGCCTTCAATTATGCTTCATAGATAAACTAATCTATATAATACTAAAACTCTGGTCGTCTTGCTTGTTTGCTTGAAACCGTGCACACGTTCGTCTAGCGGATCTGAGATATTCTAGATTTATACTCTTCATTCAATCCTGTATTGTGGATACCGATTCGAGTGTATCTGATATATTTCTGGATACGGTTTGATTTTGATAAATATTATTTGACCCAACGGGTCACGAGTAGTCTAGTAAGAGCTAAAAGTAAATGCACCGCACTTCTAAGTCTAACTTTATCGCCGCCGCGTACCAATCCGGCGGCTATGTTTGTGCTTTGGCGGCCAAAGTTATAAATAAACTACCTAGACTACTCGTGACCAGTCGGGTCAAATAAAACTTATAAAAATCAAACCGTATCCAGAAATATATCCGATGCACTCAAGTCGGTATCCACAATACAGGATTAAACGAAGAGTATAAATTTCGAATATCTCAGAGCCGACAGACAAACGTGTTCACGGTTTCAAGCAAGCAAGCAAGCAAGACGACCAGAGTTTTAGTATTATACTAGATAGATAGATAAATAAATACGGTAAAGGCTCCGACGCAAAAGTAAGACTGGATTCATGTGTTCAGCAAAGAATCTTTATGAATGTTTCGATGATTTAACGCTTGTGCTTTCGCGTGATTGAATTTCTCCAAATTGTGCTGGAGAACTGACCATGTTTCGCGGGCGAGGAGGCTTTTCCTTTCATCAGGGACGACTGAGGTGAAGAAAGGAAGGAAATTCGCTTGACTTCGTTCTTCTTTGGGCGGCCTCGGCTGTCAGACGGATTTAGGACGCCTGATTGCCTCCCCTGCGCCTGGGTAATTAATCTTAGCCAAAGTTCGAACGGATGCCAAAAAGAAATTTTATATTGGAAAGTTCGGGCGAGCTCTCACAGAAATTGTTCATGATTTAATATTCATATCATGTAAATTACTCGAAAGTAGATCTTGCTTTTCCACTAACGCTTCAAGAGTTCCGTCCCTAACTTAAAAAAAAAACATCAATATTGCGAATACCATTTGAGTTTTCTAGGTTTTGAACGATATCTGAATTTCCTCATCACATTTCCTTTGATGCGGAAAAGATACAAGTCTGCTGATTCGATGATTCTTTCGGAATGAGTCGGTGAATTCAGTCAAGTTTAGCCGCAGAAGCGAGTAATTCAAAAACTACTAATCTATCTATATAATACTAAAACTCTGGTCGTCTTGCTTGCTTGCTTTCTTGAAACCGTGCACACGTTTGTCTGACGGCTCTGAGATATTTGAAATTTATACTCTTCGTTTAATCCTGTGTTGTGGATACCGACTTAACTGCACAGGATATATTTCTGGGCACGGTTTGATTTTGATAAATTTTATTTGACCCAACAGGGTCACGTGTCGGCTAGTTCTTTATAAGTAGGAAAACTTATTCCATAAACAGCCTCATCCGTCACGAAAAAACATAGTCGCTTTACATCGTATCAGGCACACGATAAATTCATGAAGAATTGGTGGTGTATAACCACAACACAGATCGTGCTAATGTATGTTCCGTCACAACAGTACGAAACAGAACGAGATCAGAACGATATAATGTAAAAAACAGAACGAGATAACAGAACAAGATAATGTTCAAAACAGAAGGAGATAACAGAACGAGATAATGTAAAAAACAGAAGGAGATAACAGAACGAGATGTTGTACAAAACAGAAAGAGATAACAGAAGGAGATAATGTAGATACAGAAGGACATAATGTAGAAACAGGAGATAATATCCGTTCCGTCACAACAGTAGTACAGTAACTTCCTCTCAAGCGTGTAGAATTTAACTCGTTTTCACCTTATTCGCGTTTATCAACTTATATGATTCTTAAGCTTACGATTTGAATAAGTAAAGCTTGAAAAAACCTGGAAAATGCCTTGACTTCTCCCGATGCGAACCGAGTATTCGCGAGTGTACTTGTGTAGGAAAATCCAATAAAAACCATTGGAAAACTTGTATGTACGCTATGGTACGTACTGGTCGAAACCTTTGTTGAGGAAGAGGTTCAAGTCGTGTGCTGGTGCTGTGGTTTGTGTTCACTTATATTGATATCCAATAATTCCTGTATAAAATGAAGTAAAATATAACCGAAATTCGTTCGATTTTCAATAATTGGTTTCAACGAAGTGAATCCAACCGTTAACTAGGTTATCTTTTTCCTTTAGGCATCGACAGATTGGCCTGATCCCCCCTTTAATTCTCTCATTGAGGCAGACCATCATGAATTTCAAGCTACTGGATTACACTGCTGGCTCGACCGTGACTTAGCCCTGATGTTGGACCGTGACTTAGCCCTGATGTTGGACCGTGGGATAAACTTTGCGTAGAACTTTTTCTGGGATGTTCTGTAGAGATCTTTCACAAGTTTTGTGTTTGTGAAACAAGAGTGTGTTTCACAAGTGTGCTGAAATTTCATGTTTTGTTATGTTGAAATTTTATATTTTATGTTTTGTGCTTGAGATAGTAGATAACGCAACGTAAGTTATGATTTTTAGCATCATTACATGGTCCAACCGGCCGACAGTTATGGCTGTGGCAATCGTGACGAAATGCTCCAGTCTGCTGGGTGAGAAGGCAATACCCTGTATTTCTCATTGCATTTGTCATGAACTGCTCATACATGATTCCTCATCAGGCAATATCATGTATTTCTCATAGCCTTCAGGAATTATTCATCGTATGCACTAGGAGGGTAATTATGAGTCTCTATGGTTGTCTATCAATTATGGTCATTAATTCTGTACGGGTGTATGAATTACAAATTATGGTAATTAATCCAGTATTGGTGTCCATCAATTATGTTCATTATTTCTTTATGGTTGTCCATCAATTATGTTTATTAACTTTTCATGGTTCGCACGAGTTCGTAATGGCTTCTTCTTTCATGATATATATCTTTTTCTATCATTATGATGCATGTTTGGATGGTAAATTGATGACCTGAAGCCTTTTCAATGTTGTCAAAGAATGAAGTCAAGGCATGAAAAAATTATAATTGACAATTTTGAGATTCGCCTTGTAATAATTTTGTACCTAAATTACGTCTTTAAACTACACCACACCTAGCATAAGCCCGAAAAAATTTGATTTCATTTAACTTGCTCCCCTTGGTAACTTCGGTCCGAGCTATCTCGTATATTTTAGCTGCGAAATATCGTTTTTTAAACGCGTTCATTCTGTACACGCCAAAAAATTCGAGACAATTCGAACGAAAATTCTTCACGATTTAAAGCGAGGCAATGACGTTAGATTTCTGGGTACACTGTGCACACAATGTTATCCTGTATCCTTGCAGTGAGCAGAATTGTACGAGGCGTTCCTGTCTCGATGTAATGCCCTATGAGCCCTGCAGAGGGCATGGGCTATCGGCCGTCTAATCTCGTCCTCGACAGGCCTGTCCTTCAGCCGCCAGGCCTGTCAGAGTCACTCGAAATCTAGTCGAGGGCTACATCACGCGTCGACCATGCGGAAATGCTTGCATGTTGCAGACAACATCATGCTTTGACGATGCGGAAATACTCGCATGTTGCAGATAACATCATGTTTTGACGATGCGGAAACGCTCGTATGTTGCAGACTACATCACGCGTCAACGATGAGGAAATGCTCGCGTGTTGCAGACAACATCGTGCTCTGACTATGAGGAAATGCTTGCATGTTGCAGATAACTTGACATTTTGACGATGAGGAAATGCTCGCATGTTGCAGACAACATCATGTTTGAAGGCTAGGAGACACTCGAATTTAGAATAACTCATAAATAGAATTGTTTTCACGATTGAGAAAATGTAAATGATATCTTAAAGTTTTAAAAAATTTATCATCATCATTGTAGGAAAGATATGTGAAATTTATGTGAGCTTCAGAAATAGAATTGTTTTCACGATTGAGAAAATGTAAATGTTTTTTTCTTCAAGTTCTTAGAAATTTATCGTTATCATTCGAGGAAAGATATGTGAAATTAAAGTGAGCTTCATCAAACAAGATCCCCAGTTTTCAGTGTTAAAGCAAATATGTAGATCACACTAATTTCCTCGTTGGGTTTAAATTTAATGGAGCGTTCAATTTTCCTCTTCCAAAACACAGGTATCGTGAGATGAAGCCTAGTGACGCTCGTCCCTTGAGACTTTTCTCTAATCGCTCGGTTTCGGGGACGTCGAGAGCGCAAAATAACTCCACGCTTGCAAACAGGAACTTTTCTAGCGTCTGGGACTGGGTCGATGTGGCGGAGTGGGACTGAAAAACCAAGTGGACTTGGTGCTAGTTCTCGAGAATTTAGCCCCGTTCAAATGAAGGGCGAGTGGCCAAGTCTTCCGGAAAAACACAGGTCAGGATCCACTCAGGCGCATAATCCGTGGAAATCTCCGGTTCTTTTGTTCAATGAGAAGGAGGCGGCGGTCGTTGGGCTATAAATTTCGGACTGAATTCATGACCGACGAAATTCCAAAACCAGAACGGAAGAGATGGCTGCTCTCCCAGGAAAGATTACGGAACTCCTTCGCTATGCAAGTTAATGAGCTCATTAGAGCGGAAGCAGAAGCACGAGTTCCAGTGTTCTCATGAGTTCGGGTCCCTCTGAATACGAGCCCCACGGATTTGGGTCTCGAAGTTTGGCCCTTGAAAAATTCGAAGCTTGGTCAAAGTTTGCGAAATAATGCTTTGTGATGTGGGGACATTTCATTACGAAGTGATCCAAAATTCCACTCGTTCCGTGAAAAATGTGTACATGCAGGCAGTCCTCATTTATTTTACGTCGAATGCTCTTCACGCGTGACTTCATCTGCGTTCAAAAGTTTTAGTTCGAGTTCCGGATGGAGGGAGCGGAACTCCAAGTGAATGAGGTGCTCTTCACACAGCATCTCGCATCCTCGATTCTGTTTATCCTAACCCGTTCATTTTTAATCTAGAAAAGAATTCTTTCGCGAAGCTTCGATTTGATCAGTGAATTTAGTGACTCGGTATCCAGGATACGTCCGATACATCAAGACTAGGACTAGTGAGCACTTGGTAGAAGTACGGGACCTCCACTCGAGGGCGTTACAACACCTGGACCTGAAAATGATGAACGCGAATCAAATTGTACGTACGACCAGTATGACAAAAAAATTCAGCTTGGCTTTGTATCCTTAGCCACCTACGTTCATTTTGAGTCACACTGACAAATCTCGTTGAGAATTTCGCCCGTTTTTAAACAATAAAAAAACCAACAGATTTTTAAATTATTTTATTAACAAATTAATATATTTCAAATAATTAATTCCAAACCCTGAGCGAGAACGCACACCCAGCCTTCAAGGCATCACACAAGGCACTGAAGGTACTGAGGAGCGGAGCGTGCTCCCGCGTGACCATGGTTAGGGATCACGTGACCATGGCTACGGATCACGTGACTACACCATGCGTTCGGGTGCGGGTCTCCTAATGATGAGATTCAGGGGTTGTGTGGTTATTATTTGTATCCCAATTTAGGGTGACGAGGTCGAAATCTTCGAATACGTGAAGAAGCACCTGATCAATGAAACACAATGATGAAAATCGAAGAAAATTTTGTCGTATTCACACACGTATGTTTGTCGGTGTATATTTCTCTAAAATTGAAAATAAATGTAGTATTTAGAATACTTATTACGTGAGAAAAGAGAGCCATGTGTTGTGAAAATACAGGAACCTAAAAAAACAACTTGAATGAATTACTGTCCACGTAAACTAAAGTCTAATTTTCGAAATAAATGCTCACTCTATAACAAATGCAAGAAAATCAGATTTTCGGGTTTGAACATACGAACATGAATGATCTCTGAATACATCATCCCACAGGACGGCTGGAGCTGTCCTGGAACTATTCATAACATTTTCGTCGGAAGGAACACGTTGCAATAACTTCCACGTTGCAATAAATGTAATCGTAGTTTGCAACTGCAATTGTGTTTCGTTCACAAGACGATTTACGAAATCAGAAAAAAACATGATTCCTAACACTTCTTGAGGTTTTGAGTTGACTTAAAAGGAGAGACCCACCCCCTTTGCCACTCTAAAACGGTACACAACTTCACAAGTGGATCAAAATTTCTCAATATACACACAATTGCTGCTTGCTTGCTTGGTCCATCTCTCTGCCACGCTCTTAAGGATTTAGATAGGAGAAAATTCCCGGGTCCGTATCCCTAAACTAATAGCCAACTATCGCAGTCAGTATCAGTATTACTGAAAAAAATGATATGTCATGTCAGAGTTACCTTAAATAAGAGAGCATCTTAAGAATTTACCATGATTTGCCCCGCTCATATTGACGGGTTCGTATACCAGTACATCCACTAACCACTCGAGTTCTGGTGGCAATACTCGTTAATATACATTTTTACAGGTGAGTTTCGAACACGTAGCTTCATCATTGATTCATATGCAAACAGGTGAGTTTTTCGTCCCCATTTAAACGAGTACGTTTATCCTCATATAAAACTTACACGTGTTAGTTTCTTGTCCCATTTAAACGTGTAGGTTTAGCTTAATTCACATTTATTCGTGTGAGTTTCTTGTTGTCCCATTTAAAAGTGTAGGTTATCATAAATTCCCATTCAGGGTGATACAAAAACAGGAAGCCCAATTGACTGTAAGCCAACATTTATCTAGGATTTGTATCATGAATACCAACATTTTTTCTAAAATCTAAGTATTACTTTTTCAATGAAAATGTTGGCATTCGTGATACAAATCCTAGATAAATGTTGGCTTACAGTCAATTGTGTTTCCTTTTTTTCGCTTCACCCATTAAATGTGTATTACTCGTCCCATTCTAATGTGTAGGTTTATTGATTCACATTTATGCATGAAAGTTAAATTTCTCGTCTTGATGCACACGGGTGTTCGTTTCCGGTCCAATGTCTACGCCACGTCCTTGGAGTCAAAAATTTGTTACCAAGAATTTTGTTTTGTTCAGAAATGGCACGAAGAAATAAATTATTCAATGCATTAAGTAATAGCAAGATAACTCGTATTAAGTAAGCTTCAAGACCCTGATAAAACGTTCAAGTCACGCGTTAATTGAACTTTAGAATTATTTTATTTTGTATTCCTTAAATCAAGTCTCTTGAAAGAGCACAGACTTACTTTTTAGAATTTAGAAACGGGCTCAAACGGGCTAAAACTTACTTTTTAGAATCTGGCAACGGGCTCAAACGGGCTCAAATTTACTTTTTAGAATCTGGCAATGGGCTCAAACGGGCTCAAACTTACTTTTAGAATCTGGCAACGGGCTCAAACGGGCTCAAACTTACTTTTTAGAATTTAGAAACGGGCTTAAACGGGCTCAAACTTTCTTTTAGAATATGGAAACGGGCTCAAACTTACACTTCAAAATCTGGAAACGTCTGTGATGCGTGAAGAACCTGCATCAGTTAGCCCGATTGTGGGTTTTCTGTTCAAACGCGCGGTCACAGAACTTGAGAAATGGTTTGTTCATTGCGAGAAATGCAGTCAGGGTACAGGTGGCTAAGTAGGAGCTGTTACTTGCAAAAGTAGGAGTAATGTGACTCATATTAAGCAGTAGCAATGTAAGTTGATTGAAGTTGGAGTATAAACTCATTAAAATATCAATGTGACGATTTAAATAAGTGTAGCGTGACATATTAAAGCAGTAGTGATGTGACTTGATTGAAGTGGAAACAATGTGACTTATTTTAAGTAGGTGAAGCGAGTTTTGTAACGACTCGTGGCAGACAATGTTATATTGCAAGTAATTTTTCCAACTTTCACTGATAATTTCATAAATTAAGTTTCGTTTGTACCGTTTTCTTTGTTAATAATTTAAATTGTCCTGGGCTCATAACTTATTCTCTTATTATCATCAATTTAACATTATTTTTTGTCTAACTCATAGCAAAACTGATGGAATATTCGGTCATTTCTTATGCCTCTGGTTTTTAGCGTAAGCCGATATGGCGACCGAAACATTTTCTCTGTAGGAATTTAGAAGCTTTTAAAGGTGGACTCGAACGGCGGCTCACTTCGTGTTTGAAACTCGACTTCAGTCAGAAATTTTTGGTAACAGCTGCACTCCGGGTGTACATGTTACCCTTTTGGGTTAAAAAAAAAACAAAAATTAAACTCCCGCCTGGGAGGAACTTCAAAATGTGATGACGACTCAATAAATGCAACAATCACCTCTGATGGTTGCCACTTGAAAAAAATTTCTCCTCATCTTATTTTGAAATTAGCTACGAACTCACTGTTTTTACACGTCTGAGGTGAAGATCGTACAAGATAAGTTGAAAAAATAATTTTTCGCCCCCAAGTTGAGTAATTATGATCAGCCTGAAGCATTCTGACGACGACGATTTTTTCGGGATACCAGATGAGAAGGAAAATTTGCATCACTGCAAGTGATATTCCCTTATACAAGTCACGTTACTAGTATTTAATGTGAGTTACATAATTATTATATATTACGATTCACATTGCTCTTCCGTAACACGTGTAAAATTGCTACTACTTAATGCCCAATGAGTAACGATTCACTAATTTTCACGTTACTACTACTTACTAAAGTCATATTGTTACTGATGTCTTATTCCACGAGCCACCACGTTTTGCGTTCTTTCTACTCAGTAGAGTTACATTGCCACTAATTTTAAATTCTACGAGTCACTATGTTTCACGTTAATTCTACTCAGTACAGTCAAATTTCTACTTATTTTGAATTCTTCGAGTCACCATGTTTCACGTTACTTTTATTCAGCACAGTCACATTGCTACTTATTTCTAATAATTACGGGTCACATTACGCCTTCCCATCATGAGGCCCATTTCCACTAACTCGGGAGCTTATCTGCCCTTCAGAAAATATCATCCAGCGAAACCTGGCTGTTCGGGCCCGTCAAGCACCATCTTGGCCTCTTCCGTCCCAAATGCTGGGAACGGACTGGGACATTTGGCTAAAAATGGCTCCATTTAGGCATTCGATGTTCGGCAAAGCAGCTTCGGAAATGGCACATTCCCGAAAAATTGCTTCAAAAATTGCAATATCTTCTCAGAGCAGCGAACTCATTGCTTTATGCTCCCTTGAAAGTACACGGGGGAAAGTATAAGCGTTGTTTTGCAGCAGGAGTTTTTTCACGGGACCAACAAATAAAAGTTAACTTTTCGGATTCCTAAGTTGTAGAGTTGTGGGTCCCAATAACGGACTAATTGGAGGAGAATATTATTCGTAGACGTGAACATTCCCTGTCTGACATCTCTGTACCTTTGTGGTGGACATTTCAAAGAACTAGAGAAACCGTGACCCGTTGGGTCAAATAAAATTTATCAAGATCAAACCGTATCCAGAAATACGTATATCCTATGCAGTTAAGCCGGTATCCACAATACAGGATTAAACGAAGAGTATAAATTTCGAATATCTCAGATCCGACAGACAAACGTGTGCACGGTTTCAAGAAGGCAAGCAAGCAAGATTACCAGAGTTTTAGTATTATACTTGATAGAAGATAGAAGATAGATGGAATATGGACTCGGGCAAGTAGATTTCTTTGCTGTATCCGATGCATCAGTTTATGCACGGTGTCTGTAGACGAGAAAGAAAGAAAGAAAATAAAAAAATTTGTTTATTCCGAAGTCAGTCACATACAAAGTATACAACATTCGGTTTTTCAATTAGTAAAATTACAGCCTTAAAATTAAAACATGAAAACCTCGATGGAACTTCTAATAAGGATTTGCGTAACTACAATCTTAAAATTCGGGTTCTTCCTTACAAACATAGATTTACGAGGAGATCGGTTGAGGTAGGAGTTGTGTTGAACACTTCTATCTTGTTATGACTTATGAGTTCGCTATCAAAGAATTGTTTAAGAAACAATTCGTTTTGCATATCAGGTACACCAATTGGAATGAAATCAAAATATCACAAAGGTAAACAGATCCTGACTTTGTAATTTTTTTTGTAAAGCAAAACATGTTAGGAAAGTAAGAAAAATTTCTCCATTTTATCTTTCGAAAGACAAGACGCAGGAGTGAAGTATTAGAGTTTTGTAGGAGCAGGTGCGGCTGAAGCCTCGCTATAGGTGTATATATATAGGAGCATACCTCAACTACTGAATAGAACTAACATTGTGAATCAGTACGATTTTTTTGGCGCAGGTAAGTTTTGAATCTTTTTATTAATACATGCACGTATGCCCATATCTATGTATGTCAGGATGAGTGAAAAGTAACTTCCAATTTTTCAACATTTGGAGTTTATTTTTGAGCCACAAATCGCACGAAAAATTAAATTAATACAAGATAAAACGTAGAGCGTTGAAATTGTACAAATGTCGACACGGGTGCTGTCATTCGATCGCCACTAATTGATTTCACAAAGGACTGTGAGGAAACTGTGGGGCCGTGTACGTATGAAGGGCCGTGTACGTATGAAGGGCCGTGTACGTATGAAGGGCCGTGTACGTATGAAGGGCCGTGTTCGTATGAAGGGCCGTGTACGTATGAAAAGCATCGAAAACTAAAATTATCGATTTAAAATCAGAAAGAAACACGTTGATTTGTTTCCCATACTTTGGGGAACTTGGCCAAGAAATTTGAAATAACATTAAAATGTTCAAAAACGTGGTGCATGCTCCAAAACGTGCAGCTTCTTTCCGACCGCACTGTACCTGAACAACTGAACATATGCCTGAGCAACTGAACATATGCTGAACATGACGCCAGTGTATTGGTACAAGACTTTCCCATAAGGCGATTTTACTTCGAAATAAGCCAACACTCAGGACACATTCGTCTACAGCACGGTGACTTGTTGAATGTCGTTGCCATGTAATTCCTTACATTCGTTTTCAGCACAGTGACCTGTTGCATGTTGTTGCCATGCAATTCCTTACATTCGTCTACAGCACGGTGACCTGTTGAATGATGTTGCCATGCAATTCCTTACATTCGTCTTCAGCACGGTGACCTGTTGAATGTTGTTGCCATGCAATTCCTTACATTCGTCTACACCACGGCGACCTGTTGAATGTTGTTGCCATGCAATTTCTTACAAAATAGAATCTTTAATATTACATTCCTACCTCATCCATGCATCATGCAGTAGTCATGAGATATTAAAACAGAATGATGCACTTAATGTCAACTGGAATTGAATTAACAATAACTTTTCTCATATTCCTTTGTCCTCTATGTCAATTTGTCTTTCTGTTTTTTTCGTTCTTGTGTGACTTTGTGTTTTGTTTGAGACCGTTGCAAGCAAGCCTGTCGATGCATTTCTTCCCTCAGTAAGGATTTGTAAGCGTTTGTAAGGGTTTGTAAGGGTTTGTAAGGGTTTGTAGGGGTTTGTGAGGGTTTGTAAGGGTTTGTAAGGGTTTGTAAGGGTTTGTAGGGGTTTTAGGGGTTTGTAAGGGCTTGTAAGGGCTTGTAAGGGTTTGTAAGGGTTTGTAAGGGTTTGTAAGGGTTTGTAAGGGCTTGTGAGGGCTTGTAAGGGTTTGTAAGGGCTTGTAAGGGTTTATAAGGGTTTGTAAGGGTTTTTAAGGGTTTGTACAGGTTTGTAAGGGTTTGGAAGGGTTTGTAAGGGTTTGTAAGGGTTTGTAAGGGCTTGTAAGGGTTTGTAAGGGTTTGTAAGCCTAAGTGATCATGTCTATGAACCTACTATGTTTAGGGTTTACTTTTACTTTAATTATGAGTATTTTTGGGTTTTGAAGGCATCATAAGATTCAAAAATAAAATTTGGAAAAAATATTTCCAAGGTATTGAAATAGATGCTTATCTGTTCACGAGAAGACAATCAGTATTAGAGTTTTCAATATTCAAATAAAAAATACATAAGTTTTTTTCCTATGTTATGTTCTATCTATAAAAAAGTTCGATATAAGATAATCGTGACAATGTCTAGTCTATAACAGTTGCCTTTTTTTTCCATCGTGTATAGATTCTGTATTAACACCGCAAAGTATTCAGAAAACGAGACGTATTATGTCATAGGGTTAATTCATAAGTATCAAGTTCAAAGTAACCCGTTCTCCAAATTGACAATTTCCATGGCAAGCAATTTCGATACCAAATTCCAGCTCCAACTGATAATTGATAATATAAATAATTGATAATTGAAACTGATAATAAATGCTAGATTATCGTAAGAAATTATATACATTTTTACTGTCATATGTGTCAATCACTGTCAACATCATTCGTTTACCAATACTGAAATATGTCGGCTCACAGCACGCAAAAGTTTTACCTTTCATCCTCTCTAACTTTAAAGCTTCGCCCGCCAGCTTATCCTCTCGGAATAACCATCAAAAAAAAGTGTTCAGTCCTGCCGGAAATTTTGCCGGCGTGATGGCGGAAGCTGAGTGCCGAGATGGCGTCGTTTGCGCGCGCAAGCTTGCGTCCATACAGGGTGGCACAAAATTCAGATACCCTTTCGTGAAATTGTGTCTTAATGATTTGTTAACGTATCAGTGCTACCGACATCAGTGAGGGTACCTTACTTTTGGCTACCGATATCAGTGAGGGTACCTTACTTTTAGCTACCGATATCAGTGAGGGTACCTTACTTTTGGCTTCCGATATCAGTGAGGGTACCTTACTTTTGGCTACAGATGTCAGTGAGGGTACCTTACTTTTGGCTACAGATGTCAGTGAGGGTCCCTTACTTTTGGGCAACCCTGCATTTAGAGGGAAAATCTTAACTTTACCGGAGGATGAGAATATTTTGAGCAGCGGATGCGGTGGGAGGCAGGTCAATGATCCCATCCGACACAGCGCGGGTGGTCATAAAAATGAAAGCAGCCGCTAAATCGGCCAGNTACTTTTGGCTACCGATTTCAGTGAAGGTACCTTACTTTTAAGGTATTTAGGTGACTATTTAGGGCCCCTGTATGGGCACAGCGATGCACGAACGCAGGGTTCTGAAGTCAAGAGTTCTGAAAATTAAGAACTCTGCTCGTACTTTTCACGGGCAGTAAAGGTAGATCTAACACAAACAATAGTTACGTGTTGCAGTGGAGCAGATAGTCTCATTCAGTTCAACTCCTGTTATATGCTTATTCTGATTAAAATATAAGTGCAGCACTATCAATCACATGTTATGTAATAGAGGCAAATACTTATACCGTGAAATTCGTTTTCTTTTCCGTCAGAACGCTCTTAATTTTTAAAATGTGCCGAATTGCTCTCTATCGATTATTTTTAAATTTTGCCTTCTACCTTACATAAGTAACAGCACACCGTCGTCTACCTCGAAGAGCGCTAGATCGGTTCCAGCAAACAAATACTCTATTTTCTTATTGTCTCATACCACGCTATATTCTTTTGATGACATAAATATTTTTAAAGGTTTTTATTCTCACTGTGGTTAAATAATACCGCTCTAGGCCAGGGACGATTATAGAGCAGTTGTTTGTTGGAACCGATCTAGCACTTCATGCGATAGGACTGTACAGTAAACCTATTGAGTTTTTGTTAATCTCTTCAATACCCTGTAAGCCGCTGAGAATTTCAAAATTTTCGCCAAGGTTAAACAAAATTTTTGGGTGGAGTTTTTTTTCTCTGGGTTTATTTCTACATAGGGTATGGAAAGAAAGTAGGCATCACTGAAGCTGGGCAAAAATTACTCTAAATTAACATTTACCGAAGAAATTATTGAGCAGTATTATGCGATGAAAGTATGAAACCTCTTTTAAAAAGCACTCAAGGCTGATTAGAAAGTGCTGCCACACAACCTGTTCTCCCTGATTTTAATCATTTTATCCTTGTTTCTTTATATATATAAACCAGATATTTGATGTGTCGTTTTAACGTTCACCATAGAATATTTATTGTATCATAAAAGCGGTTTTCAAAACCTAATTAGCTGCACAAACTTTGAAGTGGAGAAGACGAGTTAACGTCTCACCTGACACTGTACTGGTGAGACTACTCTAAAATCCCACTTTATTATCAACTACGCGAGAGTGAAGTATTATCAATTACTTCATTGCCAGCTTCTTTAGAATTTTAGGGCAGCCAATTCCTCGAGTTCTCCTAGAGGGCTAGCTGATACACGGCCAATAACGGAACATTGCCAATAACTGAACATTGCCAATAACTGAACATTGCCAATAACGGCACATTGCCAATAACGGAACATTAGCAATAACGGAACATTGCGAATAACGGAACATTGTCAATAACTGAACATTGCCAATAACAGCACATTGCCAATAACGAAACATTGCCAATAACTGAACATTGCCAATAACTGAGCATTACCAATAACGGAACATTGCCAGTAATGGAACATTGCCAATAACTGAACATTGCCCATAACAGAACATTGCCAGTAATGGATCATTGCCAATAACGGAACATTGCCAGTAACGGAACATTGCCAGTAACGGAACATTGCCAATAACTGAAGATTGCCAGTAACTGAAGATTGTCAATAACTGATCATTGCCAGTAACTGAAGATTGCCAACAACTGAAGATTGCCAATCATTGAAGATTGCCAATAACAGCTCGAGATTGGAACCCGTCTCCGGCTTGCGAATGCTCACCTTAATTATTTAATTGAGGCTCTCCCTGATCTCATTAAAGTTCTTTGAAGATCTCATTGGGCGCCCAAGACAAGGCTGGGACTTATGAAATTAAAGGATCATTATGTAACTATTCCCCCTTGAAATTGAGCGAGCATTTCGCGGCTAAGAATTTCATTAAGTCCTCAAGAAGAATTTCATTGGATAACTGGACGTGGTAATTTGATATTCACTACTCGTGCTTGCAAGGCAGTAATCTGGAATTCTCATTCAGAAGAACAAGTGCACGCCAACTCGTCTGAATAACTAGTTTAATGGAGGGCATGATGAGAGTACAGACATTCGAATATTTGAAACGTTTGAAATATTGTGTTTGATAATGTAACACACTACGATAAGAATCGACGTAAACCACTAATTCATCGTCAAGGTGTTTAGATTAGGGATGTAAACACCTTTCGCTGAAGAAGTGTGAAAAAAGAGTACTCTTCCATCGGCATCATTTGATTTTTGAGTTTAGCACGTTGACTCCGGTTCTCCACACAGGTAAAATTACATGCCGACAAATATCTCTACTGTGAATTTGAAAATGAAAGATTTTGGTTTTACAAATTTGGATATTCTATTAATTTTCTTTCTAATCAGAACTAGCGTATTCGATTGATGAACACTAAGTTGAAGAAAACTCGAAAATTTCTATTTATACATAATAGTGCTTTGGTTACATTAGGTTAGGTTAGACGATTGCGTTTACCATATATGACCCATTTCGGAGTCAACGTGTTAATACTTAGCCAACGTTTTGGTGTCATTGGATGAGATTTTTTTCTTCTTTCTTGAGAGGCAAAACCCTTTTCCGAAAGGATCAAAAGCATGGAACAAGTAGTACAGAATGATGTTGAAACCGTTCGTGTACCATGATAGTGTTATGACGTAAACTCTAAGGAAATTAAAGAAACATTGACACAAGTTTTGACTGCCGTGGTTGTTCAAGTTACGTTATGTTAAATTAAAGAACAAAACTATCCTCACCTAACGTAATCTTAACGTAACCCTAACATAACCCTAACGTAACATTAACATAGCTCTAACGTAACCTAACGTAACCGGACAAGCACAGGAGCGGGAGACATGTTGTGTAAAAAAACAATTATTTTTCCCAAATTATTCCTTGTCACAAATTTTTCGTAAATAGGAATCTGCCACTGAGAAAGTATCTTATCCAATGACTCCATAACAAGGACACGTACGATGAATAGAACACTGTGGAAGTCGACGCATTAAAGTCAATTTTAATATTTTTTAGCAATCCCTCCTTCATCACTTCAGCAAGCAAGAATCCTACAGTGTTATTACACGTAGCTTCAAATTATATATTCTGTACTAGGTAGAAACAGCTACAATATTGCATCATGAAGACTGAAATTCCATTATTAGGACGAAGTTCAGAACACGTTCCGAATGTACACAGTAGAGGTAGAGATGGCTCGAGTTATTATGTATACTCACAGAAGCTGTTTAGACGCGCTGGGGAGACGCGCTGGAGGGCTAGTGATAATATCTAGACTTGTTCTCTGAGTGCTAGACATACCTTCAGGGGACGAACGTTCCATGGTATTGCTTCGCGATTTTGCTTAGGTCTTGCGCTAAGTAATGTTCTCAGAGAGTAACTAGTAACTCTTCGTAATTTTAGTGAGGTCGTGCGCTGTTTTCTCACCTTGAAAAACCGTGTCAACGCTTTGCAATTTTGGTGAAGTCCTGCCTTGAGTAATTTTTTTATTAAGTTACTGGCAACGTTTTTTTAATTTTTGAGATGTCCTGCTGTGAGTTCTTTTCGGATTGAGTTGCTGTGGCAACGCTTTACAATTTTGATAAGGTCCTGCACCGAGTTATTTTCTCATTGTAGAGAATGAAGCGAGTCGCTTCGGCAAGCCTGATGGAACTCGTGATGATAATAACTCCCTTCAGGAGGGAGCGGTAGGTCTTCTTTTCTTTTTCTATTCTTCTTCTTCTTATTCTTCTTATTTCAGTTTTATGAGGACTCAGGGTCTGACAAACATATGCACTTCAGGTTTTTGCCTTGATATGGAGAGCCTTCAGTAAAACATGGTAAAGGAAACTGTGAAAATTCCGAGTGGCAGGTCGCTCCACATCTGGAGAATGGAGGGCATGAGGAGACCACCAGACGTACGAAGTGAGACCACCAGACGTACGAAGTGATAAAAGAAGGGCAGGAAGAGCATTGGGAGAGGAGCAGGCTTCATATGGGGTCACGTAAAAGTAACATCATTATTTTGAACATTTATTACGCGACAACTGATGCAGCTATAAAAATGCGGTGAATGTGAATTGAAAGAAATATTTTTTGAAGTTTTATCCTGTGCTAATATTTTTATTTGAAGCGTAGTTAGTGATCAAAATTCACACATTTATCACATTTCAAAAGTGCTGAAGTACAGCAACAATTAACGAGCAAAATGAGTGGAAGGTTATTTCCCCCGCAATGGATCATTAGTTGCAGTACAGAAGAACTTCGTAAAATCATTCAATGAAAAAAAATTGCCTTAACATTGCATCATTGCAAAGATTTCAAGATTCGGAGATTTCGGTTCGACTGCAGACAAAAATGATCTGGCAGACCGAGATCGTATTAAATGCATGTGTAATATAACGTGTTTCATCGAGTGTTGTAGCATATTTAAAAACGTCAACAAGGCAACAGTCCTATGAGAATATCTTGAAGGAGAAGTTTACATCAATATTTCCTAATACTCTCCTTGAGTTGAAAATAACATCATCGGAGAAATCAACTAAATAACTGAGATTTGGAAAAAGTCATGAAAAATACTGTACGAAGAGTACGTTTGTGCTAAAATAATTATAGAGAACATTTACAGGATTTCATTTCAATAATAAAACTTCAGAATTTTCTTTTTCATTTCATACGTAACTTTTTTATGGCTGTATAAGTTGCCGTGTAATAAATGTTCAAATAGTGAAGTGACTTTTGCACCATCCTGCCTGCGTACATTACTCAAGGTGCACCATGGGTTGATCACATATTGTACCGTGGGTAGATCACATGTTGTACCATGGGTTGATAACATGTTGTTCCATGGATTGATCCCATGTTGTACCATGGGTTGATCACATGTTGCACCATGGGTGGATCACATGTTGTACCATGGGTTGATCACATGTTGCACCATGGGTAGATCACATGTTGTACCATGGGTAGATCACATGTTGTACCATGGGTAGGTCACATGTACCATGGGTAGATCACATGTTGTACCATGGGTAGATCACATGTTAGACCATGGGTAGATCACATGTTGCACCATGGGTAGATCACATGTTGTACTAGCCGTACAGGAAGGCACTGCACACACCAGGAGCGAAATCTAAGGGCGAAATATAATAAACTTTTGTTGTGTATTTTAAAAATTGTTTAAAAATCGTAGTAATCATTACCTCAGTAAAATGGAGAACTACAATTTGTTCTAGTGAATGTTTAGTGTAATTTTTGCGGGTGTGGCTTTGCTCATTTAATATCAGCCCGAAGGAATAGCATTTTGATCTTCCATGTTGTTGTGTTTGAACTTTGATAAGCAACGCGCTGCTTCAGACTTCTTTATTCTAGCCCTGGAAGATAGAAAACTCATTTATTTACCCTATTTACCTTTGGAAATAAAACGTTTAGAATCGATTTTCGCTGCTCTATATACTTAGTCGCATAATTTTTATGATTACTACAGGAATATTTCATGCGGGCTCGATATTTACTCTACGCTGCTTTACTATCAATATTTTATGAGGTAGAAGAATATCGAGACTCTTTTGGTACACCAGCCGAGCAATACATCGACGCTACAAACTTGGTCGATTGTGCCTCCAGCACAGAGCCTCCGTCATCCAATAACAGAGCCTCCGTCATCCATTAACAGAGCCTCCGTCATCCATTAACAAAGCCTCCGTCATCCATTAGCAGAGCCTCCGTCATCCATTAACAAAGCTCCGTCATCCATTAACAGAGCCTCCGTCATTCATTAACAGAACCTCCGTCATCCATTAACAGAGCTCCGTCACAGAGCCTCCGTCACCTTCCGTCGAGCTGAGGCCGCGACCAGTCCCCGTAATCGAAGCAGCTCTTCAATGCATAGAGACTTCAATATCGTCAAGGCTGCCACGCTGAAGCACATCGTTAGACCCTCGAATGTAGCGGCAGCAGCAGCCCGTCCGTGTGGTGTTGAGGGTTGAAATGCAGACTGTGCCTCTGGGACCCTGGCAAATGAGGCAGAGATGCGTAAGTGCACCACTGGAAGTCCAAAAAAGGGCTAACTGCTGCAGAATTAGTCATAGATACCAGTATACAGCTCCATGAACCACCCTATTACCCTTGGCTTAAAAAAAGACTGGGTGCCATTAGGGAAAGATGCCATAACAGGATGTTAAGATCTCGCAGTGGTTCAGATACGAGTTCGGTAGGGCCATGAACGGAGTCTGAGTGGAGAGGTAAACTTTATATATGGCTACTTATGCCACGATATGACTTTATATACGGCTACTTATGCTACGATACGAGTTTATATACGGCTACTTATGCTACGATATGACTTTATATACGGCTACTTATGCCGCGATTTGACTATATACGGCTACTTACGGTGTGATGAGACTTTAACGAACCGATTTGTCTACAGATTTTATAAAACATCTGTAAATTCCCTGGATTTTTAAAAGAACAATTAGGTAAATTGGTTTGCCGGATTTCAGAAATTCCAATATAACTTTCATGCCGGGACATCTATAATTATCCATAATTTTCGCCGCCAGAGCTCATGTATCGCCCGGGGATAGTTAATTATAGTCGAAGGGATGGCGAAAAAGTTAGACCGGGGAGGCAAAAAAGTTAGACCGGGATGACAAAAAAGTTAGATCGGGATGACGAAAAAGTTAGACAGAGATGGCGAAAAAGTTAGACCGGGATGGCGAAAAAGTTAGACTGCGATGGCGAAAAAGTTAGACTGGGATGGCGAAAAAGTTAAACCGGGATGGCGAAAAAGTTAGACCGGGATGGCAAAAAGTTAGACCGGGATGTCGGGGTTAATCTTGGGCCTCCAAGGGCAGCACTCCGCGAGGAACAGAACGCAGGACCTCCACATTTGGAGGAAGCTCACTGCCAATGAGCACCAAAGACTATAGAAACTGAATGGAAAGAAAACACCGTGAATGTGGAACAAAAATTAGCTAAAACCTGCGGGTATTTCCGAACTAAAATTCGCACTGAAGGCTACCACTTCGACCTATTCTTAGGAATTTAACGTTGTTAACGCGTTGACTCCGGAGTGGGTCACATATGGTACACGCGATAATCTAACCTAACCTAATGTAACCAAAGCACGATCATGTATAAATACAAATTTTCGAGTTTTCAACTTTGTGTTCATCAATCGAATGAGCTAGTTCTGATTGGAAAGAAAATTAGTAGAGTAACCAAATTTGTGAAACCAAAATCCTTCATTTTTAAATTCACAGTAGAGATATTTGTCGGCATGCAATTTTACCTGCGTAGGAATCGGAGTCAACGTGTTAAGATTGCACGTAACTTCACAGAGACACTCTAAACTCGAGAGCGTGTCATCTCGTAAGCTATTGAACATTCAAACATCGTAATTTTTTACTTATCTCGCTGGTGAGATGTAAGACTTTCGGCAAAAGTTCATATCAAGTTGCCAGTAATACTCGCATTTCCTTCTCAACTATAATAACCTTTTTTTTCTCTGACACTTTTGTTGGAAAATACAGATTGATACAATGAATTTCAATTCATGAGTGAAGAAATAATTTCCTCAACGAGGGACTCAATTTCTTTTAGAACAAAATCTGTGTTCACTTGACGTGTAATGCTTCAGAACTGAGCTCCATTCCTTGAAATGTTTGCTGACAACAGTTGAAACAGAATTTACGCCCTTTACAACACAATACAATACTACAACATGAAACATAATTTACTAAACATGAAACATAATTTATGCCCTTTACATTAATACAGCTAAACATATGTGCAATGAAACATAGTTTACTAAACATGAAACATAATTTACGCCCTTTACTACAATACTGCTGAACACGTATGCAACGAAACGTGAAACATAATTTACTAAACATGAATCATAATTTACGCCCTTTACGACAATACTGCTGAATACGTATGGAACGAAACGTGAAACATAATTTACTAAACATGAATCATAATTTAAGCCCTTTACAACAATACTGCTAAACATGTATGCAATGAAACCTTCATAGGGTTTGATCAAAGATTTTTCAAAACATGAAATTTTAATTCAAAATCTAATTCATGGTATTTTTCTGAGGGGCATTTTTCGAATTGAAGGATGAGATCAAGGACCTAATTGAATTAAAATACTGTTCAATTTTCTTGTAATCCACGTATACCCAATTATGGACTTCATTTTAAAGGCTAAGTAAATTAAGAAAACAGTTAAGATTTACCTTTTTTCAAAGCTAAAAATTCTGAAAGTCATCAACATCACCCGCTCTTTTAACTTTGGAGTAATTCTGTAAATTTTAATGCATCATAAATTTACGAATGAACGAGCTCACAATTTCAATAGGCTGTGGCATATTCTTTATATTATACTTGTTCATACAATGTAGCACATGTATATTCCTGTTATTTTTACTATTTAAATGTTTTTTATCCCACCCTAATTGACTCTTTCTCTTAAAGCACAATTGCCACCACCCTTAAAAAGTGAGCCCTATATCACAGCATGCACTTTTCCTTGGCGACGGCTTTAGTCACCTGAGACTTAGAGTGATTAAAATTAAGTCTGGTGAGGACAGTTACTGTGATACCATAATTTTATTCATTTTTTAGCCTTATAAGTGCCGTTACACTGCGCATGCTTCGACTTAAATCCTCTTTGCCACCCGTGCTCCAAGGGGAAGTTAAATGTAATGGCTCGGGGGTAATCCAACGTTGTCAGTATTTCGAAACACACGGTCCCTAAGATTAATCCATTAAGGTATAGGGTACGTTTTTGTGCACACTTGATGGCAATGAAATCGAATAAGAACAATGGTACGAGAAGATAATGGTAATAAATGTTAAATTGTCTATGCAGTGCCTCTACATGTTTCTGCTTAAGTATATACCTTATTCATACAACGTAGTACTTACGTAATGGTAATTCATTTTTTACATAAATTTTCAGTACCTCATGACATTTAGCTGTACCTTCTAAAGCATACCATTTATGTATTTTAGTAACTGGATAATTGTTTTTTTTTTCATCGAACTTCATTTCCGATACAAATGAGCTATTACGTTCCTTATAACGAATGATCTAACAATTATCAGGATTTGTTGATTAATAAACTCAATGCATTAACGGGTTATGGGGGACCACCCAGTGAAGTTTAAATCAAATGTTCGAAAAAGAATTTTTCACAACAATTCGTTCTTTTTGAAATCATATGACAAATAACATATCATATCAAAATTTGAAAACTGCTTCTGTAAAATTGACTACGCTGTGGGCGAAGAAAGAAAATAACTCACTTTGACGAAGTTACAGATTATTAACCTGCATGCTAGGCATTATAATATATCAGAATAAATTTAGAATGGTTCTAACCGAGTGTTGAGACTGCCGGACATCACATGGGCGCATGAATAGGAGGGAGCTTACGCTCGTCTCAGAGCAGCTCAGTTCGTAATCCCACCTCAGACTCCCCTGACTCATGTGCTGTGAAGCACTCCCAGTATTTGGTGAGTAACTTCCTCAATTGCATATTAATGCATATGGAACATCAAATTTCTCCTGAAGCAACATTTTTGTTTGACTTTGATGGGTTTAAACTCGTAAAGTTTCCGGCCAACAAAAATGAAATGTTTCACTTTTATGGTTTTGAGCTCGTAGAGTTTCCGACCAACAAAAATGAAATGTTTGACTTCGATGGTTTTGAACTCATAAAGTTTCCGGC
>VOMN01068155.1:0-18618 GCA_014899125.1 Orchestia grillus | reverse complement strand
TTGCCCCAACAATTGAGTATGGAGAATCATAACACGTTTAGCAATTTGCCCGTTAGTTAAGCCTTCATTACGAAGTTTAATTATTTGCTTTCGAATGGCTTCAGGTATTTCTTTGACTTTTGGTACTACACATATTCACTGAGCATCCATCAACAAAATCTAGAAAGGTAATGATTGTGCCGATCGTAGTTTGTTTACATTACATACGCTTCTGGAAGTTTCTGGAAGGTTCATAAAAGGTTTTTAAATCAAGATACTTCAATTGTGCCTTAAGATAACAATGATTTGATATGATATCAATTTTGGACGAATACTTTTGACCTGTGCAATTTTCTGCTTAGTTGAATTTATGTTCGTCAATCAATTTTGTTCTGTCCTATATATATACGTATTCTGGTGAATATATGTTCATCGAACTACCCGTACTCTCTACCCCAAATCAGAGCTTGAAACTTTTAAAATATATCAAAAAAGTGTTGTGCGAATTTTTTCCTTGCTTGACAAAGATCTAAAGGTAGCTTACAAATCATTAATGTTTCCAAATTTTTTTATATTTTCTCCTAATGTGAGTTTTTGGAAAAAATTCTCAAGGCTTGAGGGCTGATGTGGTAAGTTTAGATTACACTTTGTATTCAGCAACAAAATATCCTCTAATGAGAAGTATGGTCCAATCCAATCCAATCCACAGCCTATCGGCCCCCGCCAGGGGTTAGGCTCCCTTTCCCGGGTCCCACACCCGGCACCCCTCCATGTGTCCGGGTCCCACACCCCGGCCTAGTTTGTACTCCAGCCTTTTTCATCATCTGTTATAAATAGAATGGCCGACAAGATAGCTAAAACTGACGAAAAACTTGTCACCAAGTGAAAGCTTGACACCGGAAACGAAGAGGATGTTTTGCAGCAGAATGCTTGGTGAGCGCGCAAAATACCTCGAAATCCGTGTTGCTTCCCACGTAGCTAACGTCAAGAAGAGATAAGCACAAATAACCTCTTCTTCAAATCCATTGATGTCCATTGAGACCGTGTCGGAGTTACAACCTCACTATATGTATGTATACAAGCTCTTGAGGCATGTGTCGCTCAAATATTAATATTATACGAATGAGTGCTGCCGTTATAAAGTTACGAGAGTCTAAGCGTCCGTGGGAACGGTAGACTTTATTCTTTTCACAACTGAACAGTAAATAAAACAAAATATGGGGAAAATTACTTATAAATTATCCTATAGACTACACCCTTAGCATGAGTCATTAATCTGTAGATTTAGATTCAGAACAGCTTGAGAGCTCGTAGTTAGCGGCAGATGAATTTTACCGCACAGTGCATATTAAATCTCATCTTAAACTACGACAGTTTGAGTTTAGAGCACAGAAAAGAACACAAAACCGGTTAGTTTTCTTGAGGTTGCCATAAATTTTGAGAGCCGAGCATGAGTTAAGTTTGTTAGAGGCGCAGGAGATTGTGTTCTCAGAAGCCGACGGGCAGCAAAGGGATGCTCTCACGCCCAGCGCCTGCATGCGGTGCAGACACAAACACACGCCTGCATGCGCTCTCACTGCAGGGGACACCTCCTTACTCTGAGCCTGGTAACAGCACAAATAAGCGTCATGGCACATACTCGGCTTACCTAGAATGCAGCTCGGGCACCCCGCGGCCCTGGAGTCCTACTAACTTAACTCCTTTTGCGGGGGAAAATCGTGCTCGATCTTTTTTTCACTCCGCTTGAGGGATAGAACGCGGGACTTCCTGACTAGGAGGCAAGGACGCTCTCATTTGTGCTACAGCAATTTCGAATGTTATAATGGGCTTCAGGAACTTAGTTCCCTACTTTTGGCGACAAGTGAATTTGTCTTCACTTCCAAAAGGAAAAAGTTTATTGAGTATGATCAAATTCTGATGTGCAAAGAAAATCGCAGTCGAATAATTAAGTTCCATTTTAATCATATGCTAAAATACAGTAGAAATGAATTCCTTTCCAGTCACAATGTGAAGAAATGTTCATCAAGATTCTCGTGGGGTCCATGGCGTGCTGGTTAGCGTGATGGCCTCGCAGCCGGGACGTTTAGGGCTCGAATCCCGGCTCAGGCAACGCATTTCACGTAACCAGGGAGTGCTTCCCTTGGAAAAGGAAGCTAAAACCACGCATTCCTCACATCCCTCACCACGTCAGTAGTTGTTCGGCATCGAAAACCCAACGATAAAACGTGTTGGAATTAATAAAGGTTCTTTTTTTTAATTTGAACTCCTTATAGCATCGATGTATAGCACCAATTTCCTGGTTGTCCACGCAAACAGACAAGAATTATCTCAGAATGGGTAACAAATTATTATTTTAAATCCTTCCTCAGTGCACTTCGCACGGTACTACAGCTGACAGGCTGCAGCGAGTTTCCTGATGCTTCTCCATGGGTCCCTCCGAAAATTTTCTTTGGTGTTTTTAATCAGTTGGGGTGTTTTAAGTGACCGATTTGGAGTACTTTTTGTTCTTGGCAGGTGCGATCCTGTCTCTTTAAGGTGTTTCAAGATCTTATAAAAGCCTAACCTGCTCACACGAGGCTTGAGAAGTCCAAGAGTTTCCTCTAGTTTCTTTTTCGTCTTACATAGTTCACTATTAACTTCGCTAAATTTGCTCATAAATACTAATTATAGAAAAAATTATGAAAAAAGATACACATTGTGTTAGGGCAAAAGAGATACAAAATTTCACGCGTATCAGAAAATGGCAAACTATACACTTTTGCCTCTATATAGCTTTGCAAAAAAAGTTTTGTTTTTGAGATATTTAATGAAAACGTTTAGACTAGTAAGTTCTGGATTATTCCAAATCTCCTAGCAGCGTAACTTTTTGCTTAAATATTTATTGCTGTTCATTCTCAATTCTGACACGGCGCTGACAGCATGAACCGCTTAAGAAACGCAGAAATGGCCGACACGTACCTTGCTTATGATGCTGCTAATAATAACGCCAGACAGGCAGCCAGACTATACCAAGAATACTTGCCCAACCGTTTCATACATGGTTATAAAATGTTTTCAAATTTAAACCAAAGGCTACCTGATAACTAGAGTTTTGAAATATACCGAAGAGAAGCTGGCTGTCAAAGGCGTGTAGATGTTGAGGAAGCAGTGCTAGACAATTTTCATCATAATCCAAGAGCCAGCACGCGTGATGTCACAAGATATCTCAAGTCAATCAATGTGGGCGATGGAAACTGTAGAGCAATTTCTGTGAAGTAACTGTACAAATGAATAATTTTTGGATAATTTAATTTTCAAATTTCTTCCTTTCAAACACCAAACAACTAATATCTCAAAAACAAATACTTTTCGCGAAGTTTTACAGATGCAAAAGTGTTTCGTTTGCCACTTTCTGATAAATATGAAATTTCGTTCCTCTTTTTCCCCAACTAATGCATCATACTAATATAAAACTTAGTCGATATTTTTCAAAACAATTGCTATATTATGAGTTGTTTAAGGATTTCCAAAAAGTGTCTACACCTCGCTTGCTCACCCTGTACAACAAAATGCTAATAACTGACACTAAAATTGTTTTTGGCCCAGGGTCATTCCTAATGCACTTCGTGTTGAGTAAATTATTGGCCGCCTGTAGAACATTTAAATTTGCCAGGCGATTTGAAATATAACGACGACGGGTGTCTAAAAAAGAATGACACAAGGGCTCCTAAAGGCAAGTGACCGGGTGACCAAATACAATCGCACCGTGGCACCACGGCACACAAACAGCCTCGGGCCTCAGGATGCATTCCAAATCGAAAATACATTGAAATCTTTGAAGAACCAAACTAAACACCGGCAGGCTCAGGCTTGGGATGCTTAGAACAAGTATGCACTGAAAAAGGGCAGAGAATCTCCGGACTGGAGATTCATATTACACGTTACAAGCTACATATTTTCTTATAAGTTACAGTTAAAAGCTGTTATGAAGAACCAAAGACAAACTGTGAAACAACAATTTTCACGTAACGTTATGAAAATTCTTGCAATTATGCTTGGGAAAATTCATTACAATATTTAGATGATGTGCAATAGTTCAAGCCAATCTAAATTTTCTTCGAATATATGTATACAGGTACACAATATTTAGTTATTACGCATTTCACACGGATTTTAGATTCAAAAATGCATTAAATTTTATCAAGCGTAATTTCTTACAAAATTCCTATCCCCTGTCCATGTATATTCTGATTCCTCATTCTCTTCCATGAGACCCTAAAATATCGCTACTGAGGATGGGAATTGTTCGCGATTTTCACTCGAATGGAAAATGTTGAAAAGGGGGCGTAATAAATCTACCGTGACGCATCTTTCCCCTGAGGGATATCTGAAGAGCCTCTAAATGGGAGAGTCTCTAAATGGGAACTACATTTTGTAAAATAAGAAAACTCTTTTGATAAAATGCTGCAGCTGAAACGTGAGCACTACCCAAAATTTCACTCGTGGACCACACTTATCCGACAACCTTGGAACAAACATTCGACGCGAACCTCAACCGCCGCTTTACGAACGGAGCCAGTTCAAACCCTGAGCGGACCGCTGTCATTCCTGCTGGGCATTAGAGCTCATTCCGCATAGCCTCGAGTTTATACTCTTTTTGTCAAAACTGAGGTGAATATGAACACAAGAGCATGAAGTGTGAATGACTGCTTACGTAATATTTATATCAAGAAATAAATTAATCTTCGTAGGGTTAATTTTGCAAACCATCACTTTTTGACTGCTCTTCTCTCCTGTGTGAAACATGAGCTGTAGTCGCGTTCTCTACTCAAGTTCAGAGTATATTATGATCACTGAAACATATGCAGGCCTTGTATCATTGTGTGCACATGACGATGCAGCTGAGTAGGTACGCCGTAAATTGTGGCATATTAAAATTCTTAATAACACCGGAAAAAGTATCTCCAGAGCAGGACACCGAAGTGTGCACCCTGTAGAGTGTAGACGGACAGCTCCACTCGATACAAGATAAGTGAAGTGCGTCATGCGAGTTTTACTTGAAGAGACTAGGGTACACATGCTTATTTTCTCATCTGGGCCAAAAATATGAAAGTATAAATATTTACTCATGGGGGTAAAAGCTCAACCTCAGTCATGGCTTCCGCGGGTATTGCAAGCGATGGTAAAATGAAGTCTCTTCATATTATCGAAGCAGGACTCAAAATTCACATTTCTCAGTGTACAAACATTCTGGAAACGGTCATATTACCCTGGATTAAGAAGTACTACGATTCGAAGTAAGTTATGTTCTTTCAAGAAACCCCGCCCACTCATTGGGCGGACTAAATTGTCCAAAACCTCCTCAACGAAAATTGCCCCTGTTTGTACTTAAAGACGCATGGTCGTCTAACTCACTGAATTTGAATCCCTGCTGTTATTGGCTGTAAGGCGAAGTTGAGAAAGCGTCTAATGATCAACCTCATAACTCTGTTCAATCCCTGAAGTCGACCATCAAGCGAGGGTTTTGATACCTTTAGCGGGACCAGGCAGTGAGAGCCTGCCGTTCCTTCAGAAATCATACCCTGCTGGTCACTGATGTGGGCTCGCATATTTGTAGAGTGAATCAATTGTGAATTGGTAAACTAATAAATTTCATGTAGAACATATTTTGTATAAAGTTTTATCAACCCACGAACTGAAGGTCTTAATTTGTAGTTCCATTGGTCCGAATTTACCGTTCGCATCCTGTAGGCACTTTCTAGACACGGTACGCTCTTGCTCCTGCAAAGTACCGAAAATAACAAGAAATAAAACAACAACCCGACGTTATCAAAAGGCTGCGCACCAGTGCATGCGACTTGAGTTGGGTGCCCGAACTTCTCCCAAGGAACCCAAGAATTTCTTCACTCGTAACAGTTCCCCTCAGGTGTAGGTACCACCTGCCCACAGCCTAACAAAACAATACAGCACTTCACACTTCACTAACACTAAAAGGACTAATTTAGTTTTTAATGAACGAAGTATTCCGGAAGCAGTCGCTTACAGTTGATGCCATTGTGTACCCAGTCACCCCAGTTTTGAACAAAGCAATAAGAATTTCGAGACTGAAATGTATTATTTCTAATGTCCATAATTCTCCACAGGGGTCCTGATGGGGTTAAGCCTTTTTCAGCGCGGCGTGACGTGACTAACGAAGCCTTGAGTGCGACGCGTGGTGTTTGTTATCGCACCGTCGTGCGCATGAGTGCTATTCTTGCCAGAATTAGGCGCTCTATACACGCATATATGCAGGCATCGACGTAATGACGGGTCACGTGCACTAACCTCATCCTGCCCTCGATGTTTCTAAGAACATGTTTTCCGGTGCAAAGTGGCACTTTATTTAAGGTCTCAGCTTCGTTATATCGACCAAACGAAGATCTGTCGAGCCGTTTGCTGTCGTCAACAATATCAGCGTTCGTCACACTGAAGCGGAGCTGTGTAGAGCCGGAATTCACTAATTATGAGATACATTTGTCGGTCAACCTAGCATGTAATTTTGGATAAAAGGACAAAAGGATTTTGTGATATCACATAACTATGGTACGCCGCACTTGATATTTGAACCTATAAAAGTTACATTGACTTTTCCGATACCATTTTATCTGAAATTTGTAAGTTCTTTTTGCCCATCAGGAGGCATAGAATAAGCAATAGTATTGGATCAGTTAGATTTGTCTATCTCATGCTAGAAGGATTGGCGACCCCAGGGGGGCACTTGTAAGCTCACCTGAGTTGTGCAGTAACGTCCAAAATTAGAGGATAATCCTCATGAAGTGCACCGGTCTAACTAGTGACACCAGTTTAGTGTCAGTGTGTGGGCTGGTAAGGTCGGCGGTTATCTTATTGGGCCATATCTGATGCCGTCTCCTGTAAATGGACTAGTGTATGTCGTGTTTCTGACACTTGGACCACATCGTGCGCCACATATGATACACGCAATCATTTAACATAACCTAACTTAGGCAAATTATTAACACACATGAATACAAATTTTTAAGTTGTCATGAAATGTAGGTTTATTTCTCATATATGCTAGTTCAGATTAAAAGGAAAATTAATAGGACAATCAAATTTGTTAAAACAACATCCTTCATTTTTAAATTCACAACCGAGATATTTGTCGAGGTGAAATTTTACCTGTATGGAGGAATTGCGGTCACAGTGTTAAGGGACGTGTTGCCTGAACTGCAGGAGGATGTGCTTGTAGTCACTCGTCTTCGCATGTGGCTCAAGCACGACGGAGTTCAGGCCCATTCCGAAAGAAATACTCGCCAATATTTGAACGAGAGTTTCCAAGTTTTCAAACTTGTATATTACATAAATTTTCATGGGCTATGAACACACAATTACATTACACCCTATCGGTAGATAGGGTGTAATGGATCAGTGGTATATCTAGACATGAGTTTTTTAAGAGTTATTTCTCACGGGCCACATGAAATCATTATTTTACGAAACACTGGTGGAGTCGAGATGCATCTTTTCGCAAGGATAGCGGTCGCAGCATTTTACATTGCAGAAGAGTCGAGACTTTTGCATCTTTTCCAGCCATCCATTTGGAGGAGGTACCAGACCTGCATTGACGCAGGAGGCAAACATTTCGAACAGTTATTGTTAAGTTTGTTTGATAAAACACCTCTGTTTCTTTTATATTCGTTTTATTTATCATTATGACATTTCTGAAAAACGGTAATGTTGAATATTTGGCATCAAGGTTAAATTTCAAACTTACGGGTCTTGAAAATTATTGAGTTTTGAAATGTTTGGCATTTAGTAAAAAGTGTTGTTTCGTGTGTCCCTCCCTACTGTAAAAGTTGATCCCTTGCGTTTTTTAACGCCCTGTAAAGACGCTATAGAGCGCTTCATCGCTTCCAGCAAACAACTGTTCTACTTTATTATTTACTTCCTATAACACGCTCAATATGCTTCTTGATATACATATTTTTCGTATTATTTGATACTCGCTCTAGTTGATATCGCTCTATGAGTGGAACGACCGGAGAGCGGTTGTTCGCGGGAAACCATCTAGCGCTCTACGCGGAGAACATGGGACGACTGCAGCGGCGAGCACCAAGTCCCACCAGTGGTAGCGAGAATACCAGTACCGTGTACCGTGGCTTCGGTGTTGTGAACTCTGAGGGTGCAGTCACGAGTCGGGAAAATGGCCATCGTGCAGGGAGGTTGCAGGGTACGATGGTAAAGCGCTACGAAACAATTATAGTCATAAATTATTACATATGGTTTTTGCCAAGGTTTTTTAATTTCATATTTTATTAACAATTCTCGTCAACATCAATGGTTCTGTCATTGAGTACAGTGTACTGTCTGTCGTATACCAAGAGGTCAATAGTTCATAAATTATAAACAAAATTTCTTTCGGATAGTAAAACATTCATTGTGATGAACAACTAACAGCTAGCGCATAAGGCAACAAATTCAGAATCCATGAAAAGATTAAAAACCTTTTTCTTCAAACATCTCGTTCTTATGTTGGCATTCGAAAATAACTCTCCCAGGTAGCCTTCATATGCATAACCAGGATGTGGACTAAATTTAAATGGCGAGGAGGTGAGCGCTAAGCAGGACGAGAGAGGATTTGAGAACCTGTAACTCAGCCGAGAAGACGGTCCTCTCCTATCAGCCAAAGACTTGTGTCTTGTCGACTTGCAGCGCATTCATAACTGTGCAGGAAGAGTTACATACTTCGCATGGATGTCTTAAGTGAGCATCAGTACAATCTAAGCTCAAGAAAATCTTCATGGATCAATATTGGGCACTACTGATTGTAACGTAAAATTTTGATAGAAGAAAACTAGACACACAAAACGGTTGCCTAGGTTTTTTCTTTTACTGTTACTGTCCAGGCTACTGTCTCCTGTTACTGTCCTGGCTGAAGCCTCCTGTTGCTGTCCTGGCTGCTGCCTCCTGTTGCTGTCCTGGCTGAAGCCTCCTGTTACTGTCCTGGCTGCAGTTATCCTAGTTTTCAAGCCTCACTAAAGTCCCAACTATCGCCCCCTAATTTCTGTCATGTTCACGCGAGAGATGTTTCCTGCAAATGGCGCACGAGCAGAATGCGTTTAAATGGAACACACCTCATAGGAGGACCTCACTACTATGTACTATGCATATAAATTAATTTTCAGTCAACTGAGCATCCAAACGATCGTTGGCCTGGCGCTATGGGTGGTTACGACTGCTGCGCCTCCGACGCTCAACGAAAACTGCTGGCAGCACAGAAAATCACCTAGCACAAGTCCAGGTGAAGCACACGTACCGCCGCCGCAATTTAAGGATACACGCTGGACTACTCAGGCAGGTCAAAGTGAAACAACCACATTAGACGCTACTTCAAAACATGCAGGAAGGAACCGGAACCACAAGTTTCTCCGAAAATATTTTGATGAATTTATCTCTTCTGTGACAAGATCGTGTACAAAATATTTGATCATCAATAAAATTTTGATCCAAAGAAATTTAGGCAAAGAGTTTTTGATCCAAAGCAGAGAGTTTCGAGATGAAAAGTAGGGTAACAAGAGCCGCATCAAAAGAAGTAATATATTAAAATTTATTTTCCTACGTGTAAACAACAGACGTTTCAAGTCACTAGACTCACCATCAGCGGTATGCATCTGTAACAAAGTAGCATAATTTTCTTTTGAATTTCTTGAAAATAATTGGGTACACAATCCACTCAAAAAGAAATTAATTTTAACAAAGATTAAATTTAGAATTGAAGTACAATGAATTATCTGGTAGTCCGTTTTAGCGTAAATGTAGTATTGCTATTGTTAAGTTTTTTGTTTAAAGATGTATAATGACTTTAAAATGCGCAACTGTAAGTGCCCCCCTGAGGACGCCTGTCCCCATAGCATACAATAGACTAACCTAACTAACCTAACCCTATTGCCTATGGCCTATCCTATGCCCCCGGAGGGGATTATAAAATTTTAAGATGACGGCCGGAGTGTTCAGAAATTCTAATGAAGTCAGCACGGAACGTATTGCCCACGTACTCAGATGCACGCTGTGCAGAACTAAACAAGTATACTACAATAGATTAGATTAGAACAAACTCAAACTCAGAGTTAGCCACCACGTAAGCCAACTTTGATGTATGGAGCTGCCAGAGATATCAACAGACACTGATCATAATTTCGTATATTGTCATTCTGCTGTCGCATGAACGCTATACTAATTCTGTGAGTGAGGTTTCCTTCAATGGGAGCATCGTTTCAGAAGCCTTTCTAACAATCATGTTAATGTTCAAAATTATAACCAGGCGTTACGTACCGTTAGTTGAATTTTACATTAATGAGGCAAAAATAAATTGAAGGAACAAAAGAAACATTGACCATCATATGTGTCCTCTTTTACACCTACCTATCACAAACTTCTGCCCATGAACTGGTAAAACGGCGTTTAAGTGCAAAAGAACAGTTTTACTCCAATGCTCGGTATGATATCGATGATAACAAGCGTGATTCGTTATATTTAGATTTTCATAGAAGTAAAAATTTTATGGACCTAGCAAAACAAATGTGCTATTGATGGAAATTAACATGGGGACGGAATCCTGAGAATGACTACGGAATGCGTTGGCACGAGACCCAAGAGTGTCAGTGCATAAATTGGTCAAATGCATTCTTCAAAACTGGCTTTAAGCTGAACATACATGAGTGTGAGTTACTCAATTAATTTGCGAGGAGAGGTGGTCTAGAAAGGTGAAATTCCTCAGCTAATTTCTCATTAGCCGAGATAATTAGCGAGGATTACACTTAAGTCTCCCGCAGCGATCTTCATTCACTTGATGAAAACTGCAGTGGAGAGAGCGAGAGCGATGCCGCCACCAGCACCCTGCAAACAAGCTCTTCTTCAGATGTTGTTCTGTGCTTAACCCTTTGAGTCCTCAGCATGTAAATAATTCTCTAAATGTATTCGAAACTAAACTGTCTTCAGGTATGAATTTGCACTGGTGTATACCGTACTGCACTGGTGTATACCGCACTGCACTGGTGTATACCGTACTGCACTGGTGTATACCGTACTGCACTGGTGTATTCCGTGCTGCATGGTATACTTTCACGGGTCTAGGGTCTAAATTTTATAACGCAATCCCACCGGAGTACAAAATTAGCTTAGTCAGTGTTTTTTTTAGGGTATGTAGAGTTCGTTGTGACTACTTTTCTTTTACAATAGAACTGTGGAGAGACAACTTGCGATTTCCATATACGCATTGCAGAGCACAAGGGAATCTCTACTCGTATAGGTAGGCTAATTGCAAACCTGTCACACAGAAGGATGAGAGATGGTTCAAGTTCTAATATTTCGAACCTTTTTCAAGTCCCATTGGAGCCTTTAATGATCCTTCTTTATTTCCTAACAAATACCCCAAGCCGAAGTATACAATTCATTTACTTTAGTTTCAATGAACCGTGACCATGATACAATGATGGAAAGCCATTGTTTTGTTACTGAGAGACGAGTTTTGAATTTCTGCCGTATGATATAACTGAAGAGTGCACCTTTGCATACAAGCAAGATGGGCAGAGTTTTAGAATTCTATAGCGAGATTTACATCAATTGCATAAAAAAATTATCAGTGCGAAGAAGGAAGGAGAAGGAACCAATGCACCTGAACATAACAAGAGACCAACAGCGTGAGATGACGTGCCTACTGAAGTGGCTTCTGTAATTACTATCTTTTAGTTCCGCATACAATATTCTCCAAGTGCTTTAGACATACGGAACGTTTGTCAAATAAGTATGTTACAGGTGCAGGCCGAACGAATTACCGTTGCAGGTAGAACAGGACCTAGTTGTAGGTAAAACAAGTCACAGCTGCAGGCAGAATAAATCACAGCTGCAAGCAGAACAAGTCACAGCTACAGGCAGAACCAGTCACAGCTGCAAGTAGAACAAGTTACAGCTGCAAGCAGAACAAGTCACAGCTGCAAGCAGAACCAGTCACAGCTGCAAGTAGAACAAGTCACAGCTGCAAACAGAACCAGTCACAGCTGCAAGCAGAACCAGTCACAGCTGCAAGCTGAACCAGTCACAGCTGCAAGTAGAACCAGTCACAGCTGCAAGTAGAACGAGTCACAGTTACAGGCAGAACAAGTTGCAGCTCCAAGTAGAATAACATACAACTGCAGGCAGAACAAGTCACAGTCGGAAGCTAAATAAAATACAGCTGCAGGTAGAATAAGTCTCAGCTGCAGGCAGAATAAGTCACAGCTGCTGGCAGTACAAGTCTCAGCTACAGCCACAAAGTCACAGCGACAACCACAAGTCACAGCTACAGCCACAAGTCACAGCTTCAGGCAGAACAAGTCACAGCTTCAGGCAGATCAAGTCTCGGGCAGGCAGAACAAGTCACAGCTTCAGCCAGATCAAGTCACAGGTGCAGGCAGACACCATGACTACAGAGGTGAGATAGAAGCAAATGCATCTTACGCTCTCATCCAAAATACACGTCTGAAAGCAGTTCCTAAACCATAAATTCAACCTTAACTCCGCGATTTCTATCTGCATTTCGAAATGATCACTACGAAACGGACCAATTACGTCGACAGATATGACAACTTTGTGAGGGGTAGAGCAGCCACAAGGTGGGAGGCGGCTCAGGGACGCGTGCAGCACGGGCACCTTGAGACGCACGTGTCGTAAGTGCGCACAGCAGGATAACGCGTCAGGCCCCTGAGCCGTGTTGCTTGCTTGCTGGCGCGGGGTAAAAACCTGTTCGACATTCCCGTCACTGATGCTCCTGCTACGATTACAGTCATCGTAATCGCTTTGTTAATGTTCTATTCTAAAAGTGTTTCTTATCACGGACATCATGCTTGGTTTCCCAATCGTCACTCGTGTTTGGCTGCGTTGACTATCAGTTCTTAGTTCACATTTCTAGCATCAGGCGCTCATATTATTCACAGCGCCGTCGTGTCCGGTACATCATACAAGTGTCACGTGTGCTATCGCCGGTGCAGAGATAAATTACTCGCACATTGACGTCGAGGGAACCGTAGTCTAATTACAAGCTACAACACGAGCGACGGCAGTGCAGCCATCCATTTTGGTCAAATTTATTGTACTTCCATATACGATAATAATCCATTGTGCAAAGAATTTCAATCTGCTTAAGCATATTTTTTTCATTCCACCTTTTTCAAGTAAATACTTCAGATGTTGTGCAATATATTCATTTGCGCTCTTTTGCAGTTTCGTTACTGAAGATGAGCCCTATAGCGCTCGAGAGCTATAACGTGTTATAAAAATAAAAATTGAAACTAGTATGTTTCACCCTGGCTTTTAAAAAAGCCCATTACAAGCGTTCAAAACGAATCTTGAATCATATTTCTCATCGAAATAATAATGACCACACATGTCAAATTATAGTCTCATACCCATAGGATTTCTGTAACACCCCTCACATTGCATGACAATAATTTATTCAAGGTATATTTTCTCTTTGAAAAGGAAGAGCCGTCGTGTTCGAGTCGAGCGCACTACCAGTCAAGGAATGTTTTCCACGCGTAAAATTATAGAATTCCAGGAACATCGCTCCTGATCATGAACACTGCATACGAGGTGACAACCGCTCCGACGCTTGTGTCTCACGAATTTGCGAACAATACCATGTCATAACGTATTAGGTAAGCTCTTACTTCATCAGATTAGAGAACAATACTTTCACATCAAATTTATGCTAAGGTAGTGAGGTTACATGGAAGTAATACATTACCGATGTATTTATTTCAGAGCAGGGTTAATCAGAGATAATTTTCGCCTGATCAAACTTGTTGCTGAGGCGCTCGACAGAGTATGTCATACGCTTGCTCGTGAGATGGTTCTCTCTGGTTACATTATTTCAATCCAACTGAAAGATACAGAACAAATAAAGTCCTTAAGTTTAACTGAACTTCAGTGTAAATGCGGACAGCTTTTGAAAATTTTTGATAACCAGTGTAAGTATCATTTTCGATTTGTATCCGAATTGTATAGGGTTCCTTTAAATAAAGATAAGTTCCAAAGCATTCTTCTTTCCAAATAGCAGCCTTTGAAAAATTCAATTTGATGCCTCGAACTCGGAACTCGTATAAAATACTTGGATTGAGAATAAGACCCTCTGCGACTTGCCGCTCTGGGAAACTTTTGACGTAGCATCGCCAATACATCCTCCATCATTGATTTTCTGCCGTGCGACTCTTTCTTATGAATCTTTTGTGTCGAACCTTCCGGCAACTTCTATGGGTGATTTTTATATTTGAAATTTACATTATGTGACGTTGTAAAATACTCTGTATCCTACCTTTCTGCGTTGAAGACCTTTGCTAACGAGGAGTTCCGCTGCACTAGCAAACTCTGATACAACTACTACTATTACTAATTGCTAGCGAGGAAATTTATAAAAAAATTCAAATCGGAAACCTTTTTTTTCTGCCGTCTTTTATCGAGTAATTTGTACATTACAAGCCTCTCTCGAGCTACGTGACCTCTTCGTGAATAAGGTTCAGGTGTCGATGGGATTAAACTTTCATTAAACAGATAGATGGTTTCACAGCTGATCGCGCTCACGCTGTCGACACCTTGTACCGATATCATCTTAAGTTCGTCTCAGTTGAACGTCTTAAGATACTGCGCTGGGAGAGCTCGGATCTGGTGTGCAGCGACGGTGTTTGGTAAAAAATGACGCCAGCCAGCGTTAAGTACAGTATGTCATTAGTGTTCTTGTGAGAAGTGTTCTGTCAGGCGGATTTTTCCTTCATGTTTTGAAGTAGCGAATTGAAAATCGTAAACAATGTAAGTGCGCCTAGCTTCATTCAAAGCAAGTGCATGTGACTTTCCAAATTTCCTAGTCATGTTTTCTGCAATGGTATATATTACTTCTGATTTTTGAAAGTTATGTAATGAGTTAAATTTTATTTTCAATTTTAGTTGTGTGTCATTCTTTTAATTACAAACGTTAGCAGAATTTTGGATACGTGAGAAACTAATGTCTCTCGATAATCTTAAGCGATGAAATGAAGCATACAAATATGTAAATAACGATCTATTCTGGAACGATCTAATCAATATATTACCATTTTTTAACCTAATGCTGTGAAGTGCTCTATTGGTCTAAGGCCACTCACTATTGATGCGTTCAATGCAAATCTATTTATTGCTGTATCATAGAATTCAATGCAAATTCCTTTTCTATTTCAATGCGACAGCGCTTAATCTAGACATTATGTTCCGCAGGAATGTAAATCGCACTGTAAATAGTGTGTGAAGTTTCATTCTGATACTCTTTTTATCACGGATTTTGAACTTGAGAAATCAACTTCTCGGAGCATTTGTACGACACAATTTTCACTTCCTAGCGTAAAAAATAGACTCGTGGATTCTGCATCAGCACAGCCATGGTGGAACATCACTCATGCATTCCAGTTCATTTACAGAGAGCGCGGCTCAAAAGGAGCCAGAGCTTGGGTGAGAATCACGCGGCTTGAGGCTCTTAAGAAACAAGCGGATGAGACTGAACTCGTAAGTTGGAGCTCCGGACACCAGCACACTTGAGTGGAGGAGATATTTTCACATGCGGAGACCCTACGTCGCTAGGTTACTGCTCGCAAAGTATATATGCCGAACCATATACTGTGACCGCGGCGCCTGCGCGTGACTGTTATGCCCCCGGATCGAAGGCTGTCGGGATGCACGGGCGCGCTGCCCCTCGCCTCCGATAATTGACGACGTGCTCGACTTGAGCTGCGTCACATGCACCCTACTTGTCCGACCGCCGATATTTCTGAGCTCCATTTTAAAACTCCATTTTTCGCTGCCAGATCTAGCGCTCTCGCAAATATGAGGGGCACTTTGAAACTAGAGTTTCGTTCGCAGATTTTTAAGGCCCTTTTATATTTGCGAGGCAGTTTGAAGTAGAAGTTTTTTCGAATATATTTGAGCTCCACCCGTGAAGGATACACAAACTGAAATCTATGTAAGGTGCTAACTAAAGAAGCGTCACGAGTGTGCTCGAACCATGCGCCAGAAGGATTTGTGCAAATATACTATACGTGAAGAGTGGTTTAAAGCGCACTTATTTAATTCGCGTGTTCCATGGCCTGAAAGATGTTAATTGCATACTTTCTCGAGTAACTCTGCTCGTAAAACATCGCATCAACACCTAAAACTGTGGAAGTTTATGATAATATCACTGCACAATTCTAATCATTATTGCTGCCATGTTGTAGAACTAATATCACGAATAGCTTTGAACTAAGAAGAAACACGCGTTGTAGCATTTTCGAACATCATCTACGCTCTTACGCTCTTGGAAGCAGAGGAGGTATTTTTTGCCACATACAGCGGTATTAGCTTGCGAAATTTTACTTCTCAACACGCTCATGTTAGATTTTTTTCACAGTAAGAAATTACTTTTGCTCATACGTAAATTCAATACAGAAATTTTTTGTTTAATAAGTGAGTCCTACGTATACATCTGACTCTTTAACTGGTTCTGAATAATTTAGTATATTACATGGAGGATTCAAATTCGTTCAAACACTAAATATCTACTCTAAAAACAACTGAGTAGTAATTTGTAAATCGATAATGTTATACTTCGCAGCCCGCAGACCGAAACTTAACAAATGAAAAAATGTTGCATTACGAAGCACTTTCTCGAGCAGACGTAGAGTTTCTGTAGATACTTCTATAAATTATATCGCGCAGTGCTTATCATGGCCTTCGTAATTGTAGTCAATAAACTCGTTTCTTTGATAAGAATAGTTTTGAGGGAAAAACTTTTCCGAAGCCTCACCTTGCTTCATCAAAACGCTAAGCATACAGAACTTCTCTAGTGACTTATTATATTATCATTTATGTAACATCTTGTACTGAGCGCACAACGCTGGTGTGTCTCAGCTGTTGCATCACGCTATGGGGGCTGGCTGTGACGCACGAGAGCACAGGAAGTTTCTGTCATGTTGAGCTCGATGTGATCGCATATTCTTACTTCTCACGAGCCTTTCTTTATCAGTGAACGGAGGCTGGTAGTCGAGCACGTCCGTCGTCGCTTGAACGGGTCACTCGATGCGAACTTTACGTGGAATTTGAGCGTTTCTAGGCGACATCATAGCTTTAAATACGACGGTCGCTCGAAGGGACACACGCAGACTGTACGCACTGTACCCTCAGCTGCTGGGAACGTTCTGTGTCCGTGGAATGCTGGGCAAAAAAGACCGTCACATTGACGGATGTTGTACTCTGTTTCATAAGCTTCGCAGGAAAAATCGCCACTGACGGTTGTACACTTGTTGCCGACAGTGGTCCACTTGTTGCCGACAGTGATCCACTTGTTGCCGACAGTGGTCCACTTGTTGCCGACAGTGGTCCACTTGTTGCCAACAGGGGTACACTTGTTGCCAACAGTGGTACACTTGTTGCCAACAGTGGNGATACACTTGTTGCCAACAGTGATACACTTGTTGCCAACAGTAATACACTTGTTGCCAACAGTGATACACTTGTTGCCAACAGTGGTACACTGGTTGCGTACAGAGATACACTTGTTGCGTACAGTGGTACTCTGGTTGGCAACGGTAGTGCCAATGGAGGTACCCAAATATGATGAATTCGTGATTACGATAATGAATACGATACTAAAGGGAATACAATTACAAAATTTAACATTTTTAAAAGTTTATCGCCACAAGCGTTATATCATTTTAAAAATATTATATGCATTGATTTCTTGAACTATTTTAATAGAAATAGTTATCAGCAATTACATATGGGCCCGAATAAGTTCTACGACTTCTAGGACATCCTGCAAGACTATATGTATATTATAACCGCACACATACATGTAAATAACCTGATGCACATGCTTAACGTACACACGACTGATCAAGTATAGGAATTTTCGAAGGGATATGATAAATTTAGAGATTGGAGTTCAATATTATCTAGTAAAAAGAAACTGTGTACACTGAAATATGCCCTAAATAATTTACTGTCATACAAAGTGAGGGGTGTTTCAGCAGTCCATCAGGCTCTGGGACTTCAATTCAGCAAGTCTTCAACAAACGACTAATCTAAGTTCACTTGCAGTCAATGCTATGAACGCTGTCATCGACCACACATATCAAGACAAGTTCATTTGCAGGATGTGGACGGATGTTGGCCGTTGGGAAAATGTATGCTAATTAATTGTTGGGATAAGGTTAATCAGAAGATCACGAAGCGCAAATAATTTATAAGCTGAGTGTACCAAAATATTGCACGGAAATGAGGACCTTTTTGGCTGGACACCTGTGTAGGAATCTCAGAAAAGATACCGATACATAGACAAAGCCCAGGTACACGCAATGTGCAATTATTGGACTTGATGAGAATTAAAATGAATTAAATGCCATACATTTGCCTTAAATTAAGGAAACCACTGTTGACAGAGCTAAAATACAGAGAGAGAGAGCGAGAAAGAGAGAGAGGGAGAGCAAGTAGGGAGAGTTCCTGAAGAGAGACGCACGAGCAACAGCTGGAAAGAAGAAGGCAAGCGAGGAGAGGGAAAACAGAGAGCATTCCATGCAAAAGTCTCAGGCTGCTGAAGGCGAGTGTAATTTGGAAGTGACCGAGGCA
>VOMN01068150.1:0-15245 GCA_014899125.1 Orchestia grillus | reverse complement strand
TACGTTCAGCTGAAAACAAGAATTTTCTTTCGGGTGGAGTTCGTTATGCTTAACGCGCTCTCTGCGGGTCGGATGACTATAGCTAGGCTCCTCCATAACAGGCACCGCATTTGAATCCGGCGACACCTACGTTTTTTGAAAGCTGACATGCTTTCATCATTTTTGCTCTCGCTGTACTGGGATAAATCGTAGTTAGTTCTTTCAAAAATTCAATAGTGAGAAACTTCCGCGGGCTCCTCTAAAATGAGAGTCGACACGTAGACAAGCCATGAAGTAACAGCGGTTAATTAATTAAGACACCGGTATCCCCAATACGTGGATCTGGCGATGTGTCCAGGCCGCAGGGTCTCGAGTATGTCCGTCTTGTGCCACGAGGGGCTGTAGGAAGCTTTTCTGTCATATGGCCAAAAAATTTTTTCAAACGAGAAATTATTTTTTGACATGAGATCCATATAACCTTTGCACTACTTATATAGCCCATCTTGCCATCGGTAAATTCTGTTTTGCATTGTTGCTGGGGTAAAATATGGCGTAATTGGAAGTTTTAGGAGTTGTTTCAGAACTTTCTAGCTGCTCCTCGTATTCTGAAAAAAAATCCAGGTGCCCTCCCCTGGTGTGCCCGTACACTGGATCCTAATTGTGGTTGTGATCATTTCTTTTGACGGTGTCGTAAGTAGGATTGAAGCTTTAGGACGATCAGATCTTTTACCATGTAGTAGAGTGCTTGAATTTTTGCTAGTAATAATATTTTGTGAAGCCGAAATTAATTAACCGTTGGTAGGAGTACCCCCTGAAGGCTGCGATTCGCTTTTGATTGGGAAATTTAAGACGAGTTTCCGTCCTTATTGACCCATGAATTTATGAAGTACTCACTTTCAATGACTAATAATGCACAATTTATTTTTCTCTTCAACTACCATCACCCGTAGTTTCTCCAACAATCCTTCGTTTTAGAATACTTTCCCAGGTTTGGTCGCTCCTTCTTAAAATTTGCTTTCAGCTTTCATTCAATAACTTTAACGTAGTAATAAACTGAGCTTCACTGTACGAAGCGAACACTGGCAGACAGTCTGGACTGTTGTTAGCGGCTTCCGAGGAACTTTAATCTTTTTCTTAGATCCTGGCTGCGCTTAAACGAATTAGGCTAGGCCGAGAATGCAATAATGCATTATGTGGCGGCAATAATTTTCCGTGATGAGTTGCAGCACGCACCACAGCCTTCCGTGTTCGTTATTCGTTCGTGCCCGTGATGACTAGCAGACTCCTGACTGAATTCTGTGATGAAATGCACTGAGATCTCGGAAATGACACGAGTCCGTGCAAAATGTCTTTTATGCAAATAATTTCGTAGCCACTGCAGTAGTCGCCTGAGTGAGCAGCTTCGCTTACCGCTTTCTGGAATTCTTTCTTTGTGACATGTTCAGTTATTTTCTATATCTCTTCCGAGAATTTCTCATACCCTTCAGTGATATTACAATGTGATCCGTTGAGTTACGGTTGATACGAAGTGAAATAACCTCTTTGAATATTATGAATTAACGGAACGTAATTAATGTTGACTCTATTTTTCTATGGCAGATTTTTACAGGACTGCCGATCGTTGAATCAGATTTTTGTGAAACTGCTGATAGTTGAATCAGATTTTCATGAATCAGCTAATTATTGACTAATATTTTCAAGAATCTACCGATCATTCATTTAGATCTTCCTGCACATGCATGACGATTAAATAATTTAATTTCAATTTTAATGCCAGCCATCAGTCACTGGAGCGCTTGAGGCGGTAGACGTCATTGGGCGACGTTCATCTAAAACTAAAGCGAAAAAATAGATCCCAATCGTTTGAACAAAATGAATCATTTGTTAAAGAGCCTAATAATGCTGCTAGGAGAGAAAGTGAAATCATTCCGCGGAAAAAAAGAGTCTGGCAAGATTTGCAAGCGCTGTTGGGTTTCTCTGGAGCGGCTCCTCCCGGACGCCCGAGCTTAGGTACGGCCTCAATATATTTGCGCTGCAAGAGCTCCAGCGCTCGCATTTGCATTTTGCATTATTTGGTTGTGTTTGCAAGCGAGTTTTAAAAAGAATCTTCTTCTTAGTGCGCTCGGTAAGAAAAAGGCAGCTGTAAGTTTCACAGTCTCAACAATTTCACGAGTTTCGACCTAACCGCGTGCCTCTCTAAACCGCCTTGTACGGACAAGGAATGAATGTCATGTTTTTAATTACGTCTACGGCGTTATGCTCCAGCGTTTACGTGGAATTAATGCAATGTTTTGAATGCTAATATAATGTGATGATCCTGCTTTTGTGGTAAATTAATGTAATATGTTTAATTATTACAACAACTTAGTCCTCCGGTCTGTTCCCAGAACTGATGTAATATTTTAAGTAATTACTAAAGCGTGTTGGCCAATTTTCACACCGCAGAGCAGCAACACATTTGTACATGAGGTCGGTGTGGCTTTTTAATGGAATTTAACGCATATAAAACAAAATATAATGTCGTACAACGGAAGAAAAATGATTAAAATGTAGAGAACTTAAATATTTCTCGGAATTGCATGCGACGAGTCCCTAGTGTAATTTGACAAAGAGTTTGTTTTTGTTAATTTAAATGCTTTTCTATTCCATCATTAAGGTTTCTAAATTTCTTCTCCAAATTTCTTCTCCAAATTTCTTCTCCAAATTTCTTTTCCAAATTTCTTCTCCAAATTTCTTTTCCAAATTTCTTCTCCAAATTTCTTCTCCTCAAGACGGACGGACTTGGCGTGCAGGTCATCTGGTGTACCAGTGTCACTGCCGTGTCGACTTGATTCTTCAAGGTTTTGTCCCGTCCTGTTGGATTCTGCTCTTGTCTAGACGCTGATTGAGCGATGCAGAAGTCCCGCTCTTCGTTCCATGTAAAAATATTAGGGCTATTCATAAATAATTTCCGATTTCTTTGTTGTAAATTAGAAGTGCTTTGTGTCCACTTTAAAATGCTCATATTTTGGCTTGTTAGTCTAAATTTAAGTGAAAATTCACTCTCCATTTTTTCAGAGCTATTTTATTAATTGTATTGCGATAAAAATATAAAAAATAACACTCGAAATGGAAAAAATAAAGTTCCATATTCGACATGTACTGTTGTGGGAGTTTGAACAGGAAAATGGTGCAGCAGACACAGCGAGGAAAATGTGCAGTATTTATGGCCAGGATGTCATAACAGAACGACAAGTAAGAAATAGGTTTACAAAATTTAATTCTGGTTATTTAAGTTTGGAAGATAAGCCTAGGCCTGGGCGCTCATGCTCATCGGACATCAATGAAGATGCTTTAAGAATGTTAGTGGAGAATGATCCTCTTCTGAGCACTCGTGAATTAACGAAAGAACTCCGTACCTCACAGCCCACCACATGCCACCACTTACAAAAGATGGGTAAGGCTAGGAAATTGGGCATCTGGGTTCCTCATGCCCTTGAATGAAAAAAGGAGGCAGATCGTTTTTCCATTACGAGTCGTATTTCTAGGCAGTGAAATGAGCTCTTTCTTGATCGTGTCATAACAGATGATGAAAAATGGGTCACTTATGACAATATTCACCGCAAAAAGCAATGGGCTGGTAACGATAAATCTCCACAACCCACCCCAGAGCCTGAGATCCACGGAAGAAAAGTTCTATTGTGTGTTTTGGGGAGACAGCCGCGGCATTATCCATCATGAGTTTTTGGACTGCAACCAAACACTAAATTCAAACTTGTATGTTGAGCAATTGTAGCAGGTGGATGAAAATCAGGAATAAACGTTCAGCACTTGCCAACAGAAAAACAGTAATCCTCCTTCATGACAATGCAAGACCACATGCTGCAAAAGCGTTGCAAGAAAAAATTTTGCAACTCGTCTGGTCTGTACTACCCTATCCATCGTATTCCCCTGACCTCGCCCCGACTGATTTTCATCTCTTTAGGTCTTTACAGAATGTTCTTCAAAGTAGAAAATTTACTGAAAACCATCAAGTGAAAGAGGGCATCCAAAGCTTTTTTGAAGCTGAACAGTTTTCATTTTATTCGGATGGTATTAAAAAGTTAATTGGCAAATAGGAAAAGGTCATTGAAAATAATGGTGAATATACGATGGATTAAAATTTATAAGTTTCTTTTGTATTAAACGTTGAATTGAAGTTCATAAAACGGAAATTATTAATGAATCGACTTAATGAAGTAGCTTTCAGCGGCATCTTAACTAGTAGATTTTAATTCCGTTGATAAGTGCAAATACGCAAAGATTCCATACCGTCTCAGAGTGTGGCCTTCCTGATCGCATAATGATGATCCTTCGAATTTCTGTTTATATCCTTCGAATATATAAAATTGGATGAAAATTCTATCGTGAAGAGCTGCTCGTATTTAAAAATCAAAAACATTTCGAATAAATGAAAGGTATTCGAAATAATGTTCATGGTTCGTTGAAAAACATCCAACTCAAAATTGAGAATAAAAAAGATGCTCTCTATAATCTAGACCACTTTCCTTGCATTGGGTCAGAGTTTGCTCTATCATGTCAAGTCTGGAAGCGGCAGCTGTGCCAAAGCAATCAAGAAACTTCGTTTCGTGTTGAGATTGGCTTCACAATAACAATTTTGATGTCAGAATGCCAGATGTGAAGGGAGAACGCGGACGTCAAGTTGAAAATTTCGGTCGCTCAAAGATTTGTTTTGTCGGAACATAACAGGCAAATTCCACGGCTTGTACGTTCATTTCGACGTGGAATCGGACGTCCACTCAGAGGAATTTCTGATAGTTCTCTCAAGCTACTCGCATATCGAGTTAGCTTTTCTGCTGTTTAGTTCTCCAACACATGGTAAGATATCCTCGTATTTTAGAGACGTTACTCTGTCTTTCTTTACGAAATTATGTTCTATTTTCCAGATGTTATACTCACCATTTTCCTGAAATTGTATTGCATTGTCCAATCAGACTCAGTCTTCCGTTGATTCTGTTTCATGCATTCGCTGGTGCTTCTGCCTTGACCTTGTATTATGTAAAAGATTCGTAGGCTTTGTTTCTTTAGTACAAGAATATGATTTCGTCTTTGAATTTACATTCGCTTAGGCTTCTTATTCTGCCATTTGTATAAACGAGACTTGAGAGATTTGCTCCCAAGAAAATTTTGATTAAATTACTGACACTGTAGTCGTCAAAATAGACATGCCATCTCTTTGAAAATGTTCTTCATAACTCTGAGAAAGCGGACATCAATATTACAAAAGCACCTTTGCGTTGAGGGTAAATTATTCTCTTACGTACACATGATCTTTATTCACAGTGCTTCATGCTAGTCATACGTAGGCACAAGCCCCGGCTTCGAAGGTCAGAAAAAACATGGGTATACTTCATCGTTATTCCACCTCAATTAAATCTCTGGAGCCCGCTCATGAGGTACGATCGTGTCTTTTTGTATTCGAAATCAGCTAGAAACTCAGGGAGGGGAGAAGGTTTATGGCTTACAGAAGTATTATGTAAAAGAATTTCTTATGGCTTTGCGGTTAGCGTTCACGTCAAATTTAGGCGAAGAAACGACCGGCCTCGACGCGTGTAGCATGGAGACCTGGTCATGAATAAGTCAGAGCGCCTGCTGCGTAGGAGTAATTTTTCACCTATGTTTATGCGAGCGAGCGATGGAGTTGTCTCTGGACCGCGTTACATTGTTTCGCTGGTGCCTGCAGCAAGGCGCTTATTTTCTTCGCATTTTGTTGGGCGCTTGCACGTGATGCTCGATGTTGTGTTGTGTCTCTACTGGCCTTCTCAATATGAACGACTTATCTTTTCTATACAACAAAAGTCGTGCGTACGAAATAACGTGAAAACCGCGCATATTCGGCGCATTTTTTGTATACAAACTCGTATTTTTAAACGAGTGATGATTTATTCAAATGATGGACGTTAATCCCAGAACACCATGCGCTGATTTTGGTGAACGAGTTTGACTTTGATATACGTTAGCTGGAATTTCCACGATAACACCTCTGTAATATCCAGCGAACTCACCGCCCTCTTCAGGAGTCCAACAGAGAAGTATGAGCAAGAAATCAGTTTAGTTCTATGAGCCCTTATGAACCCGTAAGCGTATTAAATCATTGTAAATCCTTCGTACTCTTCAAGGTATATCAATCAATCGCCATGTGCCAAAAAGAGTGCAACACACACGCCAAATGCAAGCATACGTGAAGTGAAAATTCGGCCGTACATTTTGGTCAGTTCGTGATAAAAAAGAATAAAAGCTACGTAAGTAGGCCTTAGAAGTTTATTGTAAAATTATTATAACTATTGTTTTTTTGACACAGAACTTACAAGTCCCAATAGTACTCTTAAATATCCTGCATTATACATGTACAATATTAGAAAAGGCTCGTAAATGTCTCAACAGTGCTCTTCATTATGCTGCTATGTACATTATTAGAAAGGACTCGTATACGTATAGAAAGGATCGAAAAAGTTTAGATGACCATCATTTGAAATTAGACATGTACATGTTTTTGCGACAAAAAGAGAACAGTGACACGAACTTGACAGTTACTATTCAGAATCCTTGTTGAGCCCGCTGTAGTTTACTGAGAGAAGCCCAGTCCAGGTGAGATTGCTACCCCGTGAGAAGAGACGAAGGCAGCAAGTCTGGCGCCTGGGTGAGGGGACTGAGGGCTGTGCGCTGCGAGGGACTTCTCAGAGATTTGAACGTCAGCTTAACACTTTGACTCCGATTCTCCATGCAGGTAAAATTTCATGTCGACTAATATCTCTGTTGTGAATTTGAAAACGAAGGATTTTGGTTTAGGAAATTCAGGTATCCTATTTATTTTCCTTCTAATCTAAGCCAGCATATTCGATTTATGAACACAAATTTCATGAAAACTTACAAATTTGTATTCATACATGATAGTGCTTTGGTTACATTAGGTTAGGTTTTATGGTCGCGTGTACCATATATGACCCACTTCGGAGACTAAGCGTTAAAGCATTGGGTCCCCAAGAAAATGAAGGTTTTTCTAAAAGTTCTTCAATTTGCAGAGTACGTTGATGAGGATATTCTGAATTCGTGTCAACTGCTTATGTTCTCAAACATAATCTTTGAGTTACGCAGCATTTCCTAATGAAGCTAACACGCAACAATGAAAGCCTCTCCTGGTGTCAGGTTTGCGATATCGCAACGGTAGCTTTAAGTGGGTCAAGACGGGACCCTGGGGAACTAAACTTGTTTCACTTCCTAAGGCTGGTCAAAGACACCCACGTGGCTCTGAAGCACTGGACTCTATTGTTTAGATGCGTTAGGTGGAAGAGCTCAACTTCTATCGCCTTACAGAATGAAGGTTAGTCCATAATTCCAGTGAATTCGAGAGTGTACAGGAAAGCGTCTGGGCTGCGGAAGTTTCAGCAGCAAAAGTAAAGTTTCCTCGTCTGAACATGAATCCGCAGCTTTTTAAGGTTTTTGTACCATCAGAGGATTACTGGCCAGTGTTTGTAGCGTCTTGGTTCTTCATTTGATTTCTTTCATCTCACAATTTGGTTTTACGCCTATCTTGGATTCTGTCTCGTAGAAAACTTGCTCGTGGTATTTCTTCCATGATTGTAACTTAATTTTTTTTGGTTGAATCAGTTTCACCATCAGTTTCTGATTACGATCAAAATTAATAGTTATTTCGTTGTTGTTTTGTTGCTTTTATCAATGCCAGATTTCTCAATTACAGTGCGTAAAGAAACAAACCTTTATTACTAAACGGGCCTCAACTGAGTGAATACGATTTTTTCGGGCTTAATATTGCTGCCGCGTGCCTTACTTTTGCCTTTGTTTCTGTGATCTCCAATAAAGCTCGGCTTCTGAGTCGAGATTGTCTCTATAGCAAAAGCTTCATTTTTGACTCGAGATTTTCAGGATAGAAAGTTCAGATTAATCGGGGATTGTACGGAGTTATCGGAGGGTTAAACGCGAAGTCTCATATGACGAGTCGAAATTTCAAACAAAGAGTCAATGGCCATTCTTTCGTTTGTTATTTTCTTGGCAATTCAATAGAAATTTTAATTGTATAGCTAACGTTCTCCAGCAGGCAGGAAACCAGCCCTTAGTTTCCAGTTTGTCATCCTGTTAGGTCGGCAACAGAAGGGAATGGGTGTAACGTGAACTGGGGTGCACTTGTTACGGAGATGACAGGCGCTAATCGATGATAAAATAAAATTTTTCGGCGGAGTTAGAGCTATAGTGAACAGTTCTTACTTGGGGGCTGAGTATAAGTGAATATTAAAATACATTCACGCAACTATTTTTCGTTTTTTTTTCCAAGTATGCCTTTCGTAATTCCTGCTTAATTTATTCTTAAGACGCATTGTATCTTTAACATTACGAAACATCTATATCCATTCGTATGTATTTTTTTGATGAAATACCCTATGGTCGTTCATGCGTCGATACTCATCACAGAGATTGAGAACATATCAGGTTCCGAAAAGAATTCCTTCCGGTATGAGCTAGATACCTTCTCGGTGCGTGCATTTCACCATGTCAAATATCAAATAAAAAACAATCTCGCAGTTTAGCTTTTGTATTTTCTGTGGTTTGTTCCTGCTATTTTTCTGCGACCCGCTTTCATTTGAACTCAACTTTACCGACAGTCTCTCCTACAGAACACGTCGCTCGGAGGACGTTACTGGCGCGTGAAAAGCACTTCTACGGCCTCTGTTGACTGTCTCGTCTCGAAATGAAGCAATTTGCGCTCAAGCAGTGCTGGAAATTTTGCCAGATGTTCTGAATATTTTGTTAGGGACAATATTATTGCTCGTGGGCCCCTGAAAAGAAGCCTGATTCTTCAAGGCTGGTTGTGTCGGGCGGTTGGCTAGCTGCATTCTGTCTCGCTTGATCATGCGTTAGAGAAGAGGGGGCATCAGAGGGCTGCTTTCCTCACACGGCAAAGGAGAACTGTGATGAGTCGATTTTACCCTGCTGAAATGTTTTTCAAAATTAACTCAATGGAATAATATGGAATGATTTTTACGGATACTAAACTGTTGCCATTGTTGAGTGCTGCCGCTCATCCCATGCTATAATGGGGCATCCATTGCTCTATGAGCTCGGGTCTTCGGTAAAATGAAGTCTGATTCTAAATTTCCTCAATGATGTTAAATTAAGTGCGCACCATTTTGCAGCCTAAAGACGCGAAATGGCAGACATGAAACAAAGAAGTTCAGAATAAAGTTAACGTGGGACAAAAAACTTTGGTTAAAGTTCTCCTGAAATAAGTAACAATGCTCATGAAAATTTGACTTCGTCAGTATATCTAAAAAACATTTTGAGAGTGTCGATGTTTTCATAATGTGTTCAGTTTTATACTAGGACCGTGTTTTGAGGCAGTACAACCGAGTGTTAGCTTACAAACGTTTATACTGGAAAAATGTTGAGCTTATATCGTAATATATAAGTATGAGGTTCTTTGTACTGGAAAAATGTTGAGCTTATATCGTAATATATTAGTATGACGTTCTTTGTACTAGCAAAATGTTGAGCTTATATCGTAATATATTAGTATGAGGTTCTTTCGACGCAAACATGGGAAAACTTGGATTGAACTGGTTAAGTTTGTACGGTTGCTGATATTTAACATCGGGAACGTTCAAATCTTTTCAATAGAAATAGTCTTCAGCAACGGACTCTAATTTGGTCGACATCCGAAGAAATACCCCCTTTGTGATCTGAATTAATTTACTTGCGACACAAAGTACATCGAGGTATTTCTTCTTATACATATCAGTAGGCAATGGAAATGTGTCTAAAAATTTTTCATAAAAATTATTATAATTATGAATCTTTTGAAAGAGAACATATACATCTCAATGGTGCTCTGAATTTTCCAGTAACATACATTATTTGAAAGGATATATCTATGTATTTTACGGCTGAAAGAGTCGAGCGTCACACAGCTCGCTGCTGAGCAGCCTGACGCCGCAGCACAAGAGCAGTTATTGCAGTGCGCTTCTTGGTGTGCAGAGGCTCTGTTTGGGAAATAAGAACTCTTTTTTATGAATGAATTTCATTACACGGCCATCACGAAGGTCTCGTACGAAAACAGCCGGGTTTATCGATCAACTTTGTAACTTCTTTACTTGATTATCGATCAATAAAACATCTCACGTTTTACATGATCGAAGCATTATCGTAAAAGTAGTAGCAAAATTCATTTTAATTCATTTTCTCAGTTCGTACAGTGTTGGGAAAGTGTTGCCATTTCGAAGTAGCTAATGCCTCTGCTGTACGGAAGCTCGGGTTGTTCGGTGTAGAGTTGTTCCCCAACCAGCATTCCCAGTGTCCTAAAATGAATATTTTTTCGCTTGCCTCTACTTGCTCTTGACGTCTGAAGAGAATTTTTCGTGACGAACGGGAAATTAATTGCTTTCCTTCAACGAATTAAGGATTTTCAGGTTCAAAAACTTGCTTCACTGGCAGCCAAGGCCTCCTCTCGTCTACAGCCTCTGGAAACAATACAGACACACTCGAGCTTCCCATGTATTTTCTGTCGTTGTGTCGAAATGAGGCTGTCGGGCTACAGTCTGCACAAGCAGACCAAAGCAATGTTCATCTGAGCCTTTAAAATTCATAGTTTGGGTGCGTGCAAGCGGCGACTCATTTTCCTTTTCGTATAAAAACTGCAAATTAAGTTTTGTCTCAGAGTCCCTGGACGAGCCGCGCCCTGCCTGCCTCTATGCAGAGGAGATATTGCAGTAATGTTCCTGAGGCGTTTGGGTGCACGGCTTAGCTGAAGAGTTTTTGTGCGTGAATAAGCTGTGCAGTTGTAGCTTCTGCTCCTGACTGATAACCCTGGTGGTGTCGTATTTCAGATCTGTTCTTGTTAATGATGTCTTGCTTGAGAGAGTTATCTGTAGAATTTCTGTGTCGCTACGAGTCGTCCATTTCCATCTTTTTCTCCTGAATGATACCTCGGAGTTGCATCGTATTTGATATACTGTATTTCGAACTAATGTCTTCCTTACGCCATGAGTTCGAAATTAATCGTCGTATGTTCGAATAATATGAACCAGAGCTTAAGTTCTTTAGCAACGGATGAAGTAACCCACTGTGGCAGGAGATCTTTTAAGCCATTGATCATTAGTACTACTCAATAAAGATTCAGGAACCCAACCGATATGGTAAGGCAATGTGCATTTGGCTTAAACTGCTCAGTACACCGGAGAATTTTCAAAGACGGGACTAAATGAATCTTAATCAACTCCTGTTATAACGAGCGGATTTTTAAAACCTTAGTGTATATGAAATTCTGATACATACCAGTTTTATTTTGTATTATTTTATCCCTAGGGGTTATCTGAAAGAAAGAGTTCACCGTGATAAGCCAACTTATCCACATCAACTCAAGGCATCCATCGAGGCAGACTGCTGGTGGACTGGACCTGAGCTCACTAGTGCAGTAATGAACAGCCTCCGCACATGAAGAATATTGTCTTAAAAAAGTAGTTAAAATAAAACTTCTAAGTCTCAGAAGTCGTTTACTTTTCAGTTTTTCAAGATTCTTCGGTTATTTCAAATGTTTTTGTAAATTCTTTTCGGTCCCGTCGTTAGAAAGTTCCCAGGTCAAGGGGTCCAAGTTAGTCTGGTTAACATTGTAGCGAGCCGTGCAAGTTGACGCGTATTTAACTTGACATCGTTCATAGTTCGTTGATGTCATCTTTGATAAAGTGAGTCAGACGTCATTTTAATGAAGATTAGAGTTCATAAGGCATTACATGCCCAAGCTTAACGATGGATGAGTTTTAACTTCCAACAATAAAATCAATTTAGAACCAATAAATTAATATACGCTACTTCTTTCAAACCTAATAGCAAATTACAGGGACACCCCAATGCTTCTGTAATATTACACGACGCTAAAAAGTTACTTTATCGAACGTCGCGACCCCCGTAAATTTGAGTCTACTGCGGAACTTTCAGGCTTTGCCTGTCAGGATGACTATAACCGATGTGGCTGCAGGTCTTGCAGCTCAGCCTCCGACCTGAGCTACGAGGGTCATTTATTGGAATGTTTTCACCAAGATTTGGGCGATGAGCAAAACTGAAGAGTCCAGGAAGCTTGGGCTTACGTGCATAAAGTGCATCGTTGCAGGGGGAACGGAGCCGACGTTGTGTTCGAACGTCAAGGTGAAATCCGTGATAAATATTATTTTATGCAATAAAGATAACGTCTGCCTGAGAGTTTAGTCTGCTCACCCCTATGGGCATAGGAATGGCAATAGGGTTAGGTTTGTTAAGTTTGCCTGTCGTGAGCTGTGGAGTCCTCAGGGGTCGTCAGGTTACTTCAGCTGCAGTCATGACTTCAGCCTTTCGAGCCAGCGTTACTTCTTTCAGTTTTCACGTTTTATTTGTCATCTTATTTTTGTCTTTTTCTTCCTCTTCATTCTTAATTTAGCTGTTTCCACGCGCAGGGGATCCTGTGTGGGAACACACCAGGTGCATAGATGATTCATTGCCCATAATCCATACGGAACGGTCGCTCCTCTTCGTTACCTTCGGATCACACTTCACGCGAAACGGGAGCTTCAAACCGTGACCGCATTAGTATTATTCGTGTACTCTTAAAATGTTCCATTCAGAAAGTTACATAAAAATTTTGTGATGGGTTTGTGAGTGGCTCAGTACAACTTCATCTCCGAGTTTCTGATAAATCGCGTTCTTCATATAACACCATTGGCTTACCCTTTGAAAGAAATTGTAGATCGATGTTCTACGTTTTTAAGGAATCGGAAGTTACTTCGGACCTAAACAATGGTGAACGTGCGTAAGTTCGGTGAGTAAGTTTTGATTATTCGTTTGCATAAGTAATGGAATAAATATCTTATATTTCTTATATATGTGGATAATTAGACACAGACCGTCCCTGCGTCTCGTGAGACGAAGGTACCCTGCTCTGCCGTCTTGAAATCCAGGCGCTGCCGAGTGCCCTGAAATTCACGAGGTGAAAGCGGTTAAAGGGCCCTTCATATGATCAGTAAATGTCCGAAGATAGCGTAGAAAGACACCCAAATATGGGCATCGTCGGAAGTCAAGGGAATGTACATTCCCTGACGTGACTCCATAATAGAGAGCAGCTAGCACTCATGTCTATATTTTAGCGTCTTCATCACTGTCTTCAGATATTGACTGATGGTGTGTAGGCACCTTCAGCTGCGAGTCAATCAGGCCCCTTTTACGATATGGGACCTTCGTGGATTGGGATTCAGGTAAAAAATATATGATTGACGGTCTATGTTCTGGAAAGATTGTCACGAAGCAGTTTTAATGACAGGAGGACGTTGCATCACGGTTGCTACTCTACTGCCGCTGTTCACGTCGCCGAAACATGAGTATCTAATTCAATTTCTTTCAAGGAAATGAGAAATCAACTTTGGCTTCATGGTTCAGCATCAGCATTAATGTTTAGATGATGCTACTGTACCGTAGCCAGGGCTATAATCCTTTTTTTCGCCACCTGTAATCATGTGATTGAAACTCAACCATGGAATAAAATATTTATGTTTAAAAATTCCGTTAACTTTCAACTTACTGTTCAACCAGTGCTAAATTTACTTATTTTCATGTACAGAGAACACGTTTTATATACGGTGTAAAATGTTCAACTTCAATCCTTTCCCTAGTATCAATTTAAATTTCCTAGCAGATCATAATGGAACACATTTCAGAGAAAGAGTGAGCAAGATTTCTTTGTTAAAATAATAGTTTATTTTGACTGTTAGAACAAATTTCTCGTGATTGTGGATACGTTCCACTTTATTCATCCTCTTCAAAATGGAGTAAATAATGTATCAGATGAAAAATGTGTATCATTGTTATGTGTCGTGAACTTAAACAAACTAAAACTTCTTTTTATCTTGAACATTATCCATACCATGTAGGTATTACATCAGTGACAGTCATTTTACGATGACACTAACTGGCATTTTGCGGCGACTGACTGTGATTTTACGATGGTACTTGCCTGGATTTTACCACAAGCGACTCCAACTTTCGATAGCACTGAGCATTTTACTGTAAATGACTGATGGTATTCGCTATCACTTAACGGCGGTTCAAATGTGTTGAGCATAATTCAGGGGCAGCTTTTACGAATACTGCAGAAGTGCTGTGCAGCTTTTANTGCAGAAGTGCTGTGCAGCTTTTACGAACCCTACAGAAGTGCTGTGCAGCTTTTACGAACACTGCAGAAGTGCTGTGCAGCTTTTACGAAAACTATAGAAGAGCTATCGAGAGCACACGTTCGCTGGAGCACGCGTGTGCTCGTGGCCGCGACTGTGTCACGGTGAGTGGCAGTCGCCGCCGGGCAATTATTCTAATGGAAAGCTTTAATGCAGCTCACATGTTATGCAAATATTCTGGAATCGCGCTATTTATGTATTAGACTAGGCTCTTCAGCAAACGGGATTGCACAGTAAGCACAGTAATCAACGCTGGGGTAGAGTGTCTGAAAAGCGAGCGTGCTTGTTCTTGGCTTCGCTATCGCTTAAAATGCTGCGTGCTCTCTGGTCGTTAACTTTCTCTGTTATGAATAACATGAATTGGTAATGAGCTGCAGGGAACTTTTACAGTGCTTCCCGAAACGGGACTTGAGAAAAAAAACTGTGACTTTTAAAAGCTCTAACTGCATTAGACAAGAATTTTTTTATTTCCCAATGAAGCTAAATGGTGAATTATTTAGTGAGAATTTACAGGATTCTGAGTTTTGTCGACTGTGAAGGCAACAGTGCCTTAAAAAGTGTTGTCGATATTCATTAATCCTGAAATTATTTCCCACCCTTTTATATTTGGAAGAATCCTTTGATGAAGGAGGCTCATATTTTTCTAATATCATAACTCGTGCATATTCGCATTAAACTGAAGGATCAAAACTTTTTGTAGATTTAGAGCGATGTATGAATCAATTTATACGGAAATGTTTCATGCAAAGAACTAATTCAAAAACGTAAGTAAACACTGAATGCAAAAAATTTGTGTATATCTGCATAAATGCTTCGGTGATTTTAAGCCCAACTTTATAATCATTATTTTGTCGCCCAAAACACGTGCATTTTATTAAATATAGAAATCATGTGTCACTATATTTCACTCAGGACGAGCCCCATTCGAGTATTTGGAAACTAGATATTGTATTTTACAATGATTGTCTTTGAACCGATTTCTGATATACAGGGTGACACAAAAAAAGAGGGAGGATGTATCACAAC
>VOMN01068148.1:0-17597 GCA_014899125.1 Orchestia grillus | reverse complement strand
GTCGTCCTCCGCATGGTGCGCTGCATCGGTTCTTGTAAACAACCACAGTCTTCCCCGCATGGTGCGCTGCATCAGTTCTTGTAAACAACCACAGTCGAGCGCACACAGCGTCCAACCAATGAGCGTGCAGGGCTAAGGAGCGTGCATTCGACAGGTGACTTGTACTGCGACTTGTATACTCAACAGGTGACTTGTACTGCGACTTGTATATTCGACAGGTGACTTGTATTACGCTCCTTAAACTAATGCGTATAAACTGACAAATCGTATACCTGATGCTTCAATCTTATAGATGATATTCAAGTCTCATTACTGACATATAAACCACATAAAGAATACTTAAAGTATTTACCTGAAAATGGAATTCTATCTATAGCTAATATTTCAATTCTATAACTAAAAAATGACGTAACCAAGGTCTCTTATAGTAAATATGCTTCCACTGTGGCGGTTACTTCCACCTTCATGTTTTCAATGAGCGTTCAGCTGAATAGAGGTGACTTTCCTGAAATTTAAAACTGAGATATAAATCTGCTTACCACCACATTAATTTCATAACTATTTTTTAAATCACATAACTGGTACTCAAATCACGTAATCTCAACTACTACTCTATTTTAAATACATAATATCGCCGATAGCGTGCAATCCGTGCTACGTACATTTTGCTGACGTAAGCGGCTGAAATTCAGTTCTGACTAATCGATAGTTAGTAATTCAAGACTATGCAGCTGTACTGCTTCGATTACGTGTTTGGGACTTGTTACGGACAATGCAGATGAGTTCCGGGATGTAAGTTCATGGCCATGACCTTTATATTATCATTGATGTCATCAATGCTACAGGCTTTAATTGAAGGAAACCTCACACAGGAGTTTGATTTAAAAGGAAACCTTAAAGTAAAACAAATTAAAATGAAACCTTGTAGTAAAATTGTTCGTTAATGAGCCAGGGAGCTCCATAACCTTCCTCTCCGCGATCAACACATCAGTGAAAGCATTTTCTGTTTTCGCATTTCGATTGTAATTCAGTGTTTGTTAATTTGAAACGTCAACGAAGATGTTCAGTACGGGTCGCTTTGAAAGCCTCTCATGAAAAGTAAATGCAGTCCCATCATTTTTGAATCTTGAGAGCCTTAAGATTAGTTCGGACACCACGTACTGGGCCACACTGATGTGTTGTCTCCCAACCCTATACCGTCTTCATGGGTCTCAAAATCAACTGTCGTAAGGCTGTGGCTAGTTTTTCGTAACAAGCCAAATGCAGCCATATTGTCTACATGCAAAACGCTGTAGCTTGTATTCCGTACGAGGGTAAATGCAGCCTTATTGCTTGAATATTTCAGTTGGTGAAAGGTTAAGACATGTCGCGTTTCATCTTTTCTGAGAGAAAGAACTCCGTCCGTGGGGTATCGAACCGGGGACCTCCTCACTTGGAGGCCAGCACGCTATCAGGACACCGACTACCGTATTTTCAGGGACTCCTACGCGCTTCTGCGTTGGCAAATTAAAGTTCAAATGTGATACTTTCATTTAGTGTAAATCGGCAAGGTGCTGAAAGGATTCATAAGCTGGATAGACGAAGCTTAATTGTGATCATAAATGAATTTTCTACATGAGATGTTTCACTCAACATCGGCTGGTATCAGTTAGAGTACCTCATGCGTTTGAGGTAAAAGGACTTTTTTGTACTTTAGAAGAAAGATATGGCTTTAGTACTCATAAATTTGAATGAAATGTATAAACTGTAGCCACTATAATTGCTCAATTTCATCAAACTGATGGTTTACTCAATGCACTCCGCAAATGATTGAAGTAGTCGAACAGAATCAGATCGAATTTAGTCTCTGTCATTTTAAAAATTTTCGCGCTGTCCACCTGCGGTGGGCTTCCTTCTGAGAAGCTCGAGATGAACAAATTTGTGGGCTTCCCTCTGAGAAACGCAGAGCAAATTTATTTCTAGGCTTCCTTCTGAGCAACTTGAAATGCAGTCAATTACTCGTGGCCTGACGTCTGTGGAATCCCATGCAGCGCGACGCCAGAGTTGCGACAACTAATTTAATGTGTCTCCGATTGCGGCGGATCAAAAGTTTGAGACATAGTTATTAAGACACGCGAGTGCTGTACATAGCAATATATGGCTGTGTGTTTCAACACAAACTTATGCCGACGGCGATACGCACTTGAGACCGTGAGAGTGTAGCTTGGTGGTCTGCCTTCCTGCATGGCTCATTCAGGTATGAGATGCTGCAATTTGTTGCAAACATCCTGACTACAGGTGTACTCACACCAGCTACAGCACCCAAACTAACCCGCTTCACTGCACAAATGGCGGAATATAATCATTTCGTAGCCAGGTAAAAGCTTCAACGTCATCGACGCAAATACTCAAACCTGCTTTCGCCAGAATTTCTTAACATAATTAACTAAATTTTAGTTTGGTGAGGTGCGGTTTGATAAATCTTCATCGTTTGCTGCATTGACATTGTCTGTTGCCAATAGCCAGAAGCAGGAACTGACTCGCGCTTGAATCTATAGCTGACTGATTGTTTCATATTCGTAGTCATAAAAGTTGTATTTTCCATGAAGCCTTCGTAGGAGAAAGTAAATCGGTACAGAATATTTGTTGGGTCCGCATCCTAGGGTATCAATATCAATTCATATTCAATGGTAAAACCGTTTTTCTTTCTGTTTCTCGCACTAGGAATAATTGATGTTACGCACAAGAGAAAGATCGCGTCGAGAGCATTCCGTTACGTCGGCAATTTACCGAAATTTAACTTCTCTGTTGCTTTTGCGCCCTGATATTATTAGACTGCCATTATAAAGCTTTCGGCAGCAAACCTAAGAATATTTCGTTTAATAACAAACGATAGGATTTTTTAGCAGAATATTGCCGGGGTATCCAGTGAAATTATTCGTTTCTTCTTCAGTTGCGAATTCTTGCTTTAAGATAATATGGACGCTGTGTTTTCTGAAGTTCCTACTCTGTTTTATACTAAAATCGAATGCGGTATAGGAATGAATTGTTATGCTCATTGCTGTTATATGTACGTACTAATAATAAATAGTTTTCATCACGAAAGCATTTGTACACTGTGCACAGAGAATGTGCAGTAGCAGTCTATTTAGGACCTAGTGGGAAATGCCGATCTCAGGCATAAGCTCCGGGTCAATTTGTGTTACGTTCATAGAACTTATATGAATTTCTGAAGAAATGCCAATGCAATAGATGCATTGGCATTTCTGGAACAATGTGAAACACGACTGTGAGAGATGATGAACTTCAAAAAATCAACATACCACTTTTTATTAATGAACGTTTGAGTACTTTACTCCTAGCTACCCATTTTTTCTAGTCTCATATTTCTACTTACGTTACATCTAAGGCAAAATATGAGACTAGAAATATTAGAGACACCGATTCCTCGGGAAGCCTTGTGGTCGATTGATGTAGGATCACGAGCTTATTCATCAGCATATAAATTGATTACTCTATCACGGTTGTGATGATAGGTTCTAATTATTTAAACATTCAAACTTGGGCTGTGAGCTACTGGAACTTCTGAGAAGTCCTGTTTTAAAGTTTTCTGTCAGTAAATCATCTGTAAAACTAATGCTCCTGTACTTTGACTTCCGTTTGAATATTTAATGCATCGCTCAGAAATTTCCTTTCCGATTTACGAGCGAAAAATCCCCCTAAATTATCGCGTGATTACGCGTAATATCGACGCGTAACAGGAGAGCGCAGCGCTGCATAGGAGGCCATTTCAACTTTTGATCTTTACTTACGAACTTGAATGGAGGCATTTTGAGGCTTTCGTTCTACTGAAGAAACTTACGAAAGCGAGGGCGACGAGATTTCATAGAAGTCTTTATCCTTCAAAAAGCCACGGCTCCACGATTCATCTCGATCACGGCTGCAGGCTCGATCAGTTTACCTTGTGCCACTTTCAAGTTTGTAACGTAGTGCATTGACGTGCATTTGAAAAACAGAGAAGAGGAATACGAGCTCGAAACTCAAATGACACTCGGGGGAAATTTTGAGATGACAGTAACTCTCGCTTGTTTTAGCGTTCCTTGATACTGTTCAGAGTGCTATCGATGAAAGTTTCTTCGTCTTTGACGTGTGAATAATTTGGGCATATCAACTTCTCCACCTCAAGAATATCAAAAATAGCATCAAAACCATATATTAGCCGAATTTTCTGGGAGTTAAACACTACTCATGACGCTGGCATTGCAGCTCCACGCGATAGTTTTACGCTCGAAAATCTCAAACCCAAGCTCAACTGGAAATTTTAATCGGCAGTTCAACAGATTTTCGTGTCTCGGTGATGTGTTACATGACTTTCCTCTAGGAGGTCAAAGACGGGAAAAGCACATATTCTAATCAACAAATAAGATCGGTAAATGTTGATTTTAGGCCCCGATTGAGTAACCATTTCGATCGAGTCGAAGATGTATGCAAATTTACGCCGCGAAGGCATGCGCCAAAAACTGTGACCAAGAGTCCTAGAGTATTTGCTCTTGAAATTAGATAATTATTTCGTGGGCTTGAAATTACTTAAGGCTCAAAGACTTATTGAATTTGTGGGGCAAATATTGACTGGTGGAGGCTTTTTGATGAACGAGAGGAACTCGTCGTTTTTTTATACTATTTGCGAAATTATTGTGACATTAAATTTTAGTTCTTTTCCGGGCATCATGAGACGTAAGAGTACGAGGCATCACTTGATCTGAAGTGAGGATGCCGTTAAAAACCGTTAGAAAATTGTCTAAGATTTTCTATGGCGAAGTTGCGTTCACCTTTTAATTAACATGGAGATATATCCACATGCTCAGGGTGAAACGTTTCGACACATTCACTGGTTGAACAAAAAGCCCAATAAAAAATGAGTGAACAAAGGTATTTCCGCCCTATGAATAGACTCAGATAAAATTCGACTTTGTTGTATTTGGCTTCATGTTAAAAATTCTTTCGCTTCTTCATAATTTTATTATACTTGAATCAAACGAACAAGTCCGCCAAATCATTTTGCTGCATTCTTCATTGGAGTTAAAAATATAAAACGAATATATGTAGCACTGGGTGGAGTGTAAACATTTGTAGTTAAAAATATAATCCCAGCCCTTGTGAACAATCTCTCAGTACAGGCTAGGCTGTGGGAATGCAGGTGCAATTTTCTTCATCTTCATACACGCGTAAACAAGCATCAGCATTGTTCCTCGGCCTCCGTACGCTGTGTGCCTCCAGCGACGATACTCGTCCAATGGTTCACGACGTCAAAGCGACGATACTCGCCAAATTTCTTAGACAGTTATGGTAGTCGGTTACATGAAGGCCTGCTGCTCTATTTAGTTAGCAGTCAAGCCCTGAGTGCGAGGGGACTGTGAATTCGCTTTTCTACCTACAGCTATAATTTATAGTTGATTACCACCTAAATAGATAAAAAATGACAGAATATTGTGTATATCCAAGTATTTCTTTTTTGTGCATGTATAACTTTTAAAAAAGGTTTCTCGCTCGCATAATATTATGATTTTCAGTATTTTAGAGAGTATTCATATGCGTGCTGAATATTTCAAGAGCCCCTTGTTAAGGCTGGAGAAAGACGGAAGAGGGTCTGAGAGCCTACAGAATCTGCGTAGTGGAAGAAAATCCCAACACGTCATTATATCAGCCTTTACGCAAACTACGCTTTGAGCGCAGCGTGAAGGCACGCGCTCGAAACTATGTGACGTCTTCAACGAAAATATCACCATGTTCCTTGGTGCAGCAGCAAGAATAAACTCACGCCTGCAATTCCAATGCACGATACCCAAAAAAGGATGACGATGCGAGAGAAAACTTGAGCAGTTTTGTTCGACGGGCCGTTTGCTTGAAGCACTCGTGTTATCTCCTTGCACCGCCTTGAAAAGAGTTCACCGGGCTCAGCCTTGCAGAAATTGCGGACTTTTTTTCACTGTGACACAGGGACGGTTGAGATGTGAGTGAAAATTTCGCGGAAAAAGTCTGCATGTTCCTTCTTTTAGCTATTTGCAATCGTGCTCTCAAACGGAGTTTGCGCATGTTTCATTCGTTTTTAAGGTCCACTGTGTTCGAGTTCTTTTATTGCATGTTGCTGCGAGACAATATCACGTCCTTGCAGACGGGAGACACAGCGTCTTCACCACGGTCTCCGCTACTCAGCGATAAACTTTATCGCCGGAAAATACGATTATCTGCGGTCGCGGCACCACAGGGACGCCTGATTTAAGACCGTTCATGTGCTCTCTGCTCCTAAAGCGCAAGGCTCTGTACAGCTCCCGCCTTTATTATCTACGTGCTCTTCCTTTTTATGCTTCTTCAAGTTTCCCCAAAGGTTCTGTCATTTCGGATCGTACGGCAGGTTTAGGAGGCCACAAAGGAGGGTTTAAAGGATGAAGCGAGTGTTATAAGTGTCAGAACTATGTACACATATTCGTGAGGGTGTAACGTACTTCAGCTTCAATGTAGAGACATGGAAGATGAATATAACCTTATAACTCAGAATTCACGATTCACAAGAACGACCCATCAAATACCGAAGAAAATTTGTATTTCATGACTTGAGATCACGTCTGGAAGACTCGTGACTCTTTTTTAAAAGACGTAAAACGACTCAGTTGATGTGAGCTAGAAACATTTTCGCTCAATGAGTGAATGCAGTTGTTTATGACTACCTGTGCGTCAGGAGACCCTTGGCTGAGAGTCAACCTCAGGGTGAGTTAGAGGATTCTGGATTCCTGACATGAGGCTTCTAGACTTCGCCCCGCACAGTCAACAACGGTGACGGTAGAAGTATATTCTGGGTCTTATTAGATTGATACTTTCACATCCTCTTTTGTACGAGAGACGAACAAGTTATTTCAACAATGACTTTAACGATTTGGGCTCCTCTACCTTCTCACTCTATGGTATTTCATTCAAGAAATAATTTTTATTAACTTTTACCGCATCTCCGACCTGCTGATAAAATAATGCTTGCTCAATGAACGAAAGATTTTTCTCTTTAAAATTCTCGGTGGAATCTTATATGAAAGCAAGTCTTAGCCAAAAAATTTTTAACTCCATATGGGTCTCGTTTTTCAACAATGTCATTAAATATTTCGTTAAATTACTAGTTCAAAATCATTCATCGATCTCGTTTTCTCTCCAATTTCCCTGTCTGTGCAGCTCATGGGCATGCAGCGGCAGCATCTCGATGTGCATTATCCCGCTCGAGCGTCATCTATGACAATTTTGTTCACGGTCGAACAATTGAAACGACGATCTTTGGAGCCCTCGCAATAACTTGAGCTACGTGAACGTGGCGCAGACTCTCACAAGCCGTATGATAATTTTCACAGCGAGAGTCCGCAAGTAATGAGAGATGATGATGAGATGAGAGCTTTCCTCAAGGGACAGCTTAGTCTTCGTGCTCACTTTATTGCAGTTTGGGGAGCTGCATTATCCAGCAAAGCTTTATCTGCGTAATGGTCTGCATGGGACGGCGGTTACGGCCTCGTATAGCAGGCAAACGTAACTTTATTCCTTATTTTTCGTATTGCGCCTGATGTTATTTCCAGACCGGAACGTTGCGGCGATCTGCACTGCGGGTTTTCTCTGTGAATTAGTGAGACTAGCTCCTATGTGAAGTGTCGGGCCATTGCAAAGCGAAAATTGTCGATGAAATACACATTTTGATCTGCTTTGTGGTAAGCTGTTAAACTGTTCAGGATAAATTGAGAACTGTGCCTGTTCAATGACCAAACGAAGGATTGACAAGGGAATGAGAATCATGGAATCTTCAACTGCTTTGGGACTCTCCCTCACTAAAAAAAAGTTCTCGCTTCTCCAGAGCAAAGACACGTTGCAATTTTATCAGAGTGCTTCTGTTTGCGACAGCTTCTTAAAGTCCACGTTTACATGCCCATTTCATCGCAGATTCTCAAGAGCACCAAATTTCGAGGCCATCTCGTTGCATATATTGTGAGTGGCTTCAATGTACAGTGATGCATAAAGCAGGTTGATGCATAAATCAGGCCTCTGAGGCATAAAACAGGTTGATGCATAAAGCCGGTTGAGGCTAAAGCACGTTTATGCCCAAAGCAGGTTGATGCATAAATCAGGCCTCTAAGGCATAAAGCAGGTTGATTCATAAAGCAGGTGGATGCATAAAGCAGGTTGATGCATAAAGCAGGTTGAGGCATAAAGTAAGTTGANAGGTTGAGGAATAGAGTAAGTTGATGCATAAAGCAGGTTGAGGCATAAAGCAGGTTGATGCATAAAGCAAGTTCCACTCTGTCTCTCACGATGCTCGCTAAATGTGCTATCTTTTCTTTGATTTTGTATGCCACATCGTTTTCAATATTTTGCATCATTTAATTTACCTCTCAGCCATTTCCATTGCTTGGATAGGGAGGTTCCTTTAGGGTTGAGTGTCAAGTGGAGCACCATTGTACTATTTCAACTTATTAGATCTTCTATATTCTGCAATGGAATATTTCAGGTTCTATATTTGGTATGGCAAATATTCATAATGTTAACGTTATGAATATACGCCAGTTTCAACTTGTGAATAGATTGTTGCTATTCACGCATTATTCACTTTTTTGTTTATTTCACTCAGTTAATTTTTTCCTATACCGACAAATTTACTTTGGCGATATGTCTGCACTTAGGATTTACGAAAAACTAAGAGCATCCTCATGAAAATGGATATTGATATGCTGATGGTTTAAGGCTAAAATTCAATTGCCAAAATCTGCGGTTGATTCTGAAACGTTGGTTTATGCGTCATTTTCTCTCGGAACTCCAACTTATGACTCACGAGAAAGCAATTTCATTTAGTGAGGCCCGTATATTTCTCACTGTGCGTTACTTATGCTTCATGGAGCATCATCAATTTTCCCTTCTTCAAGTCGTTGTGGAGTTGGTTGGTCGAGGAACTCATTTCATCGTATTTGACTGATTTATAAAACCAATTAGCAACAGCTATTTATAACAAAGACCACAAGAATTTTATCTTGGTTTATGTACTGTAAGATAACAGCGACGTACTATGCAAAATAACTGTAATGTATAAATTTGTTTTCAGAGTTCCTCCTGTCAAACACTAAACAGCTAGTGTCGCAAAAAAACATTTTTTTCGCAAAGTTTCGTAGAAGGAAAGATGTATAGTTGGCCATTTTCTACGAGGTGTGAAATTTTGTACCTCTTATTCCTTAACACTTTGTATATGCTACTTCGTTTCACGATTTTTAATACGATGTTTAATTCTATGAAGTTTAATATATACTGTAAGATCAATCATAGCGTGGTAACACTTTTTACGACTCTCTGGATACCTTTTTACACCGCATCTTCCAATACTTTCATAGATTGAACTCCAAAAAGAAATTCTTTCCTCGTCATGCGAGTGTTCGTTATAGAGACGATTTACGGGGCAATGCGTATCCAGCAGACGACTTTCCCCTGATACTCCGAGGTAGCGAAAGTCGCTAGGGAGCTCGGAAAATTTCTTCACTCTCAGACCATCATTTTCTCAACAGCACTGCTGCAGTGCACCACACTTGATTTCTGCTCTCTAGCCGTCAGTGCTCTGGTGCGAGACACGAAGGTAAAACTGCTATGTTTTCTCACCGAGTATTCGTTTCTGCTCACTTTTTTCCCGAAGATTTATGTATCGTAGCGGTAGAGAACACTCATAGATTAAAAAAAAAAATCGCTATATGTTGGTGGTTTCATTGAATTTCCGACTAGAAAGCTTCGCGAAGTGTCAAGGATGTACTCTATGAGTTGAGGGAGTTAGAAGTAAGATCGTTTTTAAAGTGTTTCAGAACTTCATGAGGGCTTTAAGTTTACAAAAAACATCATGTTCCTCTCCCGTTACTGCGGTCTGATATGACTGCATCCAACTAAAGTTTGACAGCCTGTGAATTTTCAAAAGCTCTACTTTAAATGCATCGCTCTTTGTCTTGAGGAAGCTCTTTGGGAAAAGATGGCATTTATATCTAAGTGTTGAAAGTACGCTAAAAGTTACATTACGCTAAAAGTTACAGGCGTCGGCGATACATGAAGTTCAAAAATAAATAAGTTAATCTTGTGATAATGAAGATGTAGTGCTGATTTGTGCCAGAACGTGAAAATGAACTCGAAATCACTCAAATGACAAATAATTAATTAACCAATTAACTTACACACGAACATGGCCCATCAACACCACAGCTCGCTGAGAAGGCTTTGGCATTTCCTTCTACATAGTGTAATGAAACTTTGCAATGCACCTTAACTATACGGACGAGCTGCACATTAATTATCCCGACTACCGTAAATCCAGTTAACACTCACACGTGTTGCAGGGACCACACCGCCTCACCTCCACTGTTCTTCCGTTTCCTGTTGAAGTGCTTCTCTCTAAAGTGTTGCTCCTGAACTGTCGGGTTATGAGATTCAGAATAATCCCAAAAACATGTATTCGAGTGCTCAAGACTGACATTAACACCATATAAGCTACTAACTCCTGAGATAAAGTCAGAACCACCAACCAATTAAGACTCATACGGCTGGTTTTCGACCCGACACATATGTAATCAACGTATAGAGACATCAATGGCCTCGATTAATTCTGAACTGATATTCGTAACGGGAACGCCGTGTTGATCATAACATTGACACTTGAGGCACAGCCAATTTTGCACAATGAACGCTCGGCTTGAGTGAAGATTGCTATTCATCCAATTGTGGTGACTCGGGTGTATTGTTCAGTTCGCTCTATTACACAGACTTACAGCAGAGGTCCTCGCAACGCCTTCGGTTTCCTGGTTTTGCCGTTACCAAGCTCACGCCGTCAATATCCGGAAAGTTTGGCCGAGTTTAAATTTACAATGGGATTCATTTTTCTAGTAAGTAAGGCAGTACGGAGGTCCTCCCCGTGTCTCACCTGATAAAAGGTTTTATCATTCCGCCAGCTAAAGCATCTTCTACGATACTTCATTATGGCAAATTGACAAACTTCATTGTTTCGTTCCCCAAATTATACCGATTTAAAAAATAACAAACACATATCTCACTTTATCCTTTCCTAGATGTATCTGAAGCTTTTCATTATGTCTTTTACAATACGTGCTGATTAATTTTGCTCTCTTGAAAATCAATGAAACACTAAGAAAGATGATCAAAAACTTATTGTAAAATTATTAAACTTTCAATATGTCAATATTCCAGAATTATAATGCATTTACATTGGAATTTTCCCTGTCTCTAAAATTCACCTTTGTCCCAGTTTTAATACACTTTCAGAGACATTTCACTTGCTCTTGGCTCAAAGCATAATCCTTCTTATCGACTTCTAGTGTACCACACAGTTACCATGCATTTCTCGGGCCACCATGTTTCTTCCACAACTGATACTGATATGTTCCATTCCACTTTGGAATAATTTCAGACCCTCTAAAACTCAATGCCACTCTGATTACCCTTACGAACCAATCAAACTCCCCTCAAGAAAAATAAGTTTTTCTGGTTGAAAGACTTATTGGTGGCATTCTTATAGTTCAACATATATTAAACGGATTGCATTCTTATAGTTCCTTGAAGGCTTCTCTTACAAATCAAACACTGTCTTCTTCTAATAGCTTAATAGTTTCTCTGAACAACGTGGTGAGTTATTTCTTGCCAAAAGACTTCACGCTGAGCCGTTGGTTCCACAGGTATTCATCTCTCCCTCGAAATGCGACGTCTCTGCTCTCTAATTTCCACTTGCGCTCAGTATGGAATAAGTTCGTTTGTGTCTGCGTACCCACCCAGTCGACCAATCTAAGTTAAGCTATTGCGATCATATAGTTATGTGGTGGAATTATACATTTTTTATTCAAGCTTTTCATAACACGTCTTTTCAAGTAATATTATTTCGAATTACCGTACGTTCTGAAGTTTCTATAATTTCGAATAATAATCTTTCTACATTTCGCACTATTCTTCTTCATTGTCGCATCGTTTCGCCTTTACATTGCTTACTGATAACGGATAATGCTGCGAAATTCCTTCTCACAATCAGGCGTCATTAAATACACATTTCATACCGCGAGAGCAATTCGTACAGTATTCTGCGTTCATGCAGGTCGTCTTCATTGAGGCATTGCATCTTGAACTATCTGATGTGGCAGCCTGGAATTTTTTTCCAATGTGCTTCGTGCCGGAAATATTTCGTACTAGTATCAATTTATACCGGAAACAATATATGCAATGAATGAAATGAAGGTTGACCATTTTTTATCTCTTATTTACCTCGTAAAAAATCCAATATCAAAAGATATACTAAACCGGTAACAGTAATTGATGGCTGACAACCATGCACCACTTCGAGCATCACTGCCAGCGTGGCAGTGATGCTCGTCCTTCTTTTATCTCAGTGAGAAACAAAGGTCAAGTGTTATTTTACCATCAAACTCAAATCACAGCAGAGAAGCTCTTTCAAAAAGTATAACATACTAACTTATAAAATAGATTCGCCCCTGCACACGATATGACATGTTCTCATCAATGTATGAAAGCTCCCTCAGAGCTGGAAATACAACAGAGGAACAATGCTCTGATTACGAAGCGTATACAAGGGTTCTCTTCCGTGATCAATTGCTGGTTAATACGATAGAAGTCCCACAAGTGCAGCCTTGCCGACCACTCGACTCTGTTGCGGTGGATATTGCTGAGCGATAGCGTATTAAATGGTATTTGCAAGCGGTTGTTTGCTGCTGCCAGCGCGTGTCAGGGCTGGAACTCGGGAACACGTGTGCAGATGACCATTCAATTATGCTTTTAATTATAGATATGTTGTTCATGTGTGATAAGAATAATCGAGAGCGTGGCAACGCGTGGAAATTACTCAGAGATTCTTATTAGTCAAATGGTAGGTGAAATCTTGATGGAAGATTGCATGAACATTTTTCCAGCTGTATTCTTTTACGTCATTAGGGAACACAGATGAATCGTGTTTCAGTTGTTACCCACACTCTGTATGTTAGAAATAGAGGCTTGAGTACGTACCTCTTAGTTTTCTGCCGTAGAGTTTTGTGCCTTAGAGTTTTATGTCGTATAGTTTGTGCCGTAGAGTTTTGTGCCGTAGAGTTTTGCGCCGTAGAGTTTTGTGCCTTAGAGTTTTATGCCGTAGAGTTTTGTGCCGTAGAGTTTTGCGCCGTAGAGTTTTGTGCCGTAGAGTTTTACACCGTAGAGTTTTGTGCCGTAGAGTTTTACGCCGTAGAGTTTTTTGTCGTAAAGTTTTATGCCGTGGAGTTTTGTGCAGTAGAGTTTTACGCCGTAGAGTTTTATGCTGCACATGTCCCGCAGAGATTTAGGCCGTTCATCTTCAGCGTAGGAGGAGCTACGACTATTGTGGGATTATTTCAACACGAATTTTCCAACTTTTCATAATTCCATATCTTATCTAGTGCGAATGACACATCTTTCTGAATTTCTCTACGCTTCGAAGACCTTCACGGCGTTTTCAAGACACCTGTCTTCGGGATACAGGCGCCAGAAATTTACAAAAAAAAATTTTTTGTGGCTTGTCTTTCTAAGTCAACGGAATTCTAGCGTCTTGATGACTAAGGGTCGTCGCATCCAATGCCTGCAACATTTTGCCGATAAATTTTCATTAATATATAAAGTTTGCTAATGCCCGGCATTGATGATGGGCCGCTTACTCTTCATCGAAAACTGCCAAATTTCACCCATTCTGTTGTGTTAGTCCACGTGTTTTCGAAAATATTGCGGTGATCATTTTATGTCCTCCGCTCATTCTATGCTTTTATGCTTCTATCCCACTACACATTAGATCGACCTGCATACAACATGTGCGACAATTTTATTCTCTCATGACCTTTGAATGTTGACATATTTTTCATATTCATTTCTTTTTGGAATGAATACATAAAAACTTTATGTTTTCCTAATGGTAAAACGTGCACAAATTTCATATTTTTTTGTGCTACGGGTCTCTACTGACAAAGTTAAGTTCATTTGTGCAATGGAAGCACTCTTTGTCTAGGAACAGGTGTAGTAACATCAGTTCATTCGTAGCCATTAAGTGCTGATGGTTCCTTCAATATTTTAAATAGAAAACACACCTGAATTTTTTTATTAATTTTATACAAACTACATAATCACGAATGATTTCTTTCTGAGAACCTGTTCTATACAATTGAAAAAAATCGGGCGATCAGTGGAGATCAATTCGATTTGAAATTCCCTTCGCTTTTATGAAAGATTCTTCCATGCAAGAACAACGTTTGTGTCCAAACAGCCGACCAAACTTGCCTGTCAACCATCATGCAAGGATAGCTTCCTGAATGTCAGAATGTAGTGCCAAGCGCCACTTGTCCAGGGCTTTCACGTCGCTATTTTGAAGACCTGAGCTTGTATCTGTCGCTTAAAAATTCTGCAAAAATATGACAAGAAGTAAAAGACCGCGCCTCGATCTGGAGAAAACTGAATGACACGGCTGACCGCTGCAAAATCCCACATGAAGGTCGTGTACGATTGCGAGTCAAACGTAAATAGATCACTTTTTCAGTTGGCAGCGCTTCGACAATGAGATCAGCCAACCAATCGATGTTTTGTCTAGGATCGGAGCATTGTTTAGGAGCCCGAAAGCGTCTCTTAAACCGATACATGTTATGGAAAAATGATGACTTAACTATTTTTCTCACGCTTATTCTTATAACTAGGATGTGATGCTTGGCTACAAACTTTTAACCTTGTGTTTTCCTGTACTTTTAGACCTTACAATCATATGTAAAAATGCGATAAACTCGACCAAAACTGACTTACGGGAACAATTGATACAGATTTTTTCGTTGACGAGAGACGAATCCAGCCCGAGCATCTCGGTGGACATGATTCCGTATACGAGATCCGTATTAAAGAACGAGTCCGTTTGCGAGGTCCGCATTAAAGAACGAGTCCGTATACGAGGTTCGTAATAATAATATCAGTGGGAACGGTTTTCAATAATTTGAATGCCTGACGTTCACTTGTATTTTGAAAAATGGCGAGGAAACCTTTATTTTCTTTAAAATTATGGGCTCAAGACTTGATCTACGAAAGTCCATGCTATTATTCGCGAGATTTTTTGTCCTGTGACTTTAGTCTTTTCGTTTGAAATTTTTAGTCAGCGTGTATTGCATGAACTTACTATCACCATATCGTATGAATATTAAGCCCCGAAAAATCTGAAAATGACCGAAAAAGAAAGGGTTAATGACGGTGAATCATTAAAATTATCGTTACAGGTTTAAGTCTAAAAATTGTGGTTCCTGAAGGCATTTCAATTGCATGGACTTGCTGAATAATATGCCCTTAATGAAACTTGTTTTCCTGTGAAACTCATTCGAAAACGTACTTGAAAACGCATGCATCCCTTTATAAATCACAAGCGCCAGTGTTTCATTGTAACACTTAACTCCATGAATGAATCTCACGAACGACGAGCGATTCCGCTCCATCGATACGTCGAGTATGGCGCGTGAGTGTCCGCGACTCTCGGCGTAGCGTGGACTGGACGAACTGGAGATCAAGACTTGGAATCCGTCACTGGCGCATCGACTCCAGCGAAACAAACTATGGCGTTGAAATTTTCAGTCATCCCGTTTGCTGAGGTCCGAGCTACGCCGCAAAATTCGCGGTCTGCTTTTGCTCGAGTTGAATTGTTGTTGGAAAAAGTAGAGCTGCTCCCAGTTCGAAAAAAATATGAGTTGCGTTTCGCGAGTCAATTAAGTTGATTTCTTTCCAAGCAGTTGCATTTCCGTTTTGTCTTTCCTTGTTCCTTGTCCGTGACCTCCCTCATTTGAAATTGTATTTAATTTTGATTGACTCTTTGAGCAATACCAAAAGATTGAGTTATCGATCTTCGCGCGACAGTTATTATCATACAACACTGTTCAACTTGGAGAAATTAAAAGGAATTCCCAATAGCATCATAACGATCTTCTCGGACACATTTATCTCTGTGTTTTCAAATACTGCCAGGACCTGTAGGCTATTAAACAAACAAATGGTCTCGAAGGACAACACTACGCCGGTATATGACGCACGGCCTGCACGGCCGAGATTACTAATAAATTCTGAGCTGTCACTCGCCGTGCGAACGGCCGCACGCACCGGCCTCCTCCTAACGGTCTGGATTATTTTATGCATTCTAAGAGCTGCACTAGCCGCATCTGTACAGCTTTTGGGAGTGAGCTCGTAATTAAGGAGTTACGACCTCTGGTTATTTTATGCGCCCTTAGAGTTGGAATAGCCTCATCCGCACAGCTTATGAAAGTGAGTTCAAAATTAAAGAGTTACGACGAGTTCAGTTTCCTTGAAATAATTCACGATTCAAAAATTGAATTCGCTGTAAGATTTGCTGGTAAAATTAGTTGTATTCACTTTGTTTTCGAAATATTTCTTCTTCTAGCCAAAAATCATTCCTTTTTGATTTAGTGCTAGGCAATTGATAAAACATGATGTCTTTGACTCTTCACGTATCCATCATGGTTGACAAAACAGAGCATGTAAAAATAATTCATCTTCTGATGTCACTGAGACTTTGCGTGACAGCAATATACTACTCACAAGCGTCCAATTTGCAAGTGCCAGTTCATGGAGCCACTTATTTTTACACCTTCTTGCAACACACAATGGGGATACTGTTCAGCTTTCATGTCGGTGTGCTCTTTTCGTATTTTTTTAAAGCATATTTTATGCCTCCTCAGCTGCGCGGCTGAGCCCGTCTCACAAGAAAGCACGCCAAAGTTCTTGGTTTGCCCTCTTTAGTGATATTGCAAACTCCTTAAGCTCCCATTACGGAATATTGAAAAAGTTTCCTGTTAACCTGGTTTCGGTTTCGCTTTCAAAGCTGCTGTCAGTCCCTGCAACGCGGGCTCCTTTTTTGCGGCCGAGCAACAGCGTCGAGCTTCCGTGATGCTTTAAAGTTTAGTTTCACTCAACTCGGTACTCGAGTGTTGGTTTTATTGCTTCAGCTAATTGCCCGAAACCTGTTGATTCTGGAGAATTTCGTGATATGTTTTTGTTTCTTATTAATGAATGAAAGATTTGTTGGGCACATATATTAATGGTAGTAACTAGTACGGTTTTTTGGTAGATTTCTGATGCCAAGGGCAGGGTGTAGTGTGCTACAAATAAGCGTTAGTACCAATTGCACGACTAATTCAGTCAGTTAGATACTCATTTTTTATTTCCTTCATCCTTCATTTTTTGTGTGTTCCATTAACACATTAAGTTATAAAGTTTGTTCTATAATAAATCTGACTAATTTCGTAGAAACTAGTCTTTGAACGGTCGTTTGCATAGGATATAAATTTGAAGAAAAAGTGCTGTTCAATTGCTGTAGTAAATGCGATCCCGTATATGCTACGGTCAAAGGTCATGAGGTACCAACAAAAATTAGTTTCATGTCAATTTTACGTTTCATGTATAAGTTATTTCAGCACAAAGATACAGTGTCGCTATAGTGGAATTTGTTCCTTGGGTGGGGGCGAATCTCTGATACAAAATTGAGAGTCCCGGGTGGACAGGAACCCCCCCACGGGGGGGGG